>CAIGQZ010001492.1:3762380-3788742 GCA_903798205.1 Danio tinwini | reverse complement strand
GTTTGCAACCACTTACCTAAAAAAAAGAATAAATTCAATGAATTTTTTTTTCAGTGTTGGACCAATTATTTTATTTATTAAGGGAAAATATTGTACTGATCAACAGTGACATTTCTATGCATAGAATTGTTTTTTTTAAGAATCACATTTCTACAAAAGATCTAATTTGAATAATAAATCAGCAATCAATAACAAAATATTTAATGTGTATAATTCTTAAAGAAATATTCTTTAAATAATACATTATATTAAGATATTGGCAACATTTTTATAGGTATTTTAATGAACTATCTTCACTATAATGTCACATTGCAACATATACTGTAATCTAAAATGTGATCCAGATTGCTGACATGTTTTGTTTGATTTACCAAAAACATGTCAGAGCCACATTAGACTTTACACAGACCATGTTTGAGCCGTATACATTTGACATCTAAATTGTTAGCCTCTCTGTGATTTTATTTTATTTTTTCAAATATTTCCCAAATGATGTTTAACAGAGAAAGAATTTTTTCACAGTATTTCCTATCATATTTTTTCTTCTGCAGAAAGTCTTATTTGTTTTATTTTAGCTACAATAAAAGAAATTAAAAAACAAAAACAACAACAACATTTTAAGATCAATATTATAAGCTCCCTTAAGCAATATTTTTTTGATCGTCTACAGCAGTGGTTCCCAAAGTGGAGGTCAGGAGAATTGCTTGGTGATTTCCAAAAATCAAATAAATTGTATTGTACTATTAGAATGACCATATTTTATCTATAACCTACTGAAGAACAAAAAAGTAGTTCATAGTAACACTGTTAACATGTTAATAATACACATTAAAAAACAACATGCAAATATAAAAAGCAATCAGCCTGACACCAGGGCGATTACATTATATTAAAGACACAGCAATAGCATCAGATGCACCACATTGATTTTATGGCACCAGTTTAAACTTTCTGACACCTTAACAGCACTCATGCACATTAAAATAAATACAGGCCAAAACTAAACATGGAGGATCGTCTCCGAGTGGCGTTCTCCAAAATTAAACAGTTAATAGACTTGGGCCTGTATGTGTGTGCCGTTGTGTGCAAGGATTATATATCTATAACCACCTCAGAGAATATTGGGGGTCGAGGGTCACTTGCATTGTTTTTTTTTTTTTGTTTTTTTTATAATTATTTTTTCGGGGTTTTTAACCTTTATAAGATTGGACAGTAGAGAGCATTGATAGGAAAGCATGGGGAGCAGAGAGAGGGGAAGGATCGACATAGGGCCGCGAGGCAGAATCGAACTCGGGTGCATGTGTCGACGCACTAACCACCACACCACTGGCGCTGACTTGCAGTGTTATTTTGAGTGGTCACTGGCTGAAAAGTTTTGGAACCCCTGGTCTACAGAACAAACCATCATCATACAATGACTAGCCTAATTCCTAATTAACCTAGTTAAGCCTTTAAATTGCACTTTAAGCTGAATATTATGTACTCTCATCATGGCAAAGATAAAAGAAATCAGTTGATAGAAATGAGTTATTAAAACCATTATGTTTAGAAATTTGTTGAAAAAAATCTTCTTTCTGTTAAACAGAAATTAGGGAAAAATATATACAGGAGGGCTAATAGTTCTGACTTCAACTGTATATATTGAATAAATGACATTAGGGACATGACCCAGTCCTCACCCCTCTTCCTCTTGAGCAGTTCTCTCATGGCAGCACGGATCATTTTCCTCTCCTCGAAATCCACAGCCTTATCTAGCTATTGCATGCGATAAACAGAAGGGAAACACTTTTTTCCTAAATATGGTCAAGACAAACCATGATAACAAACCCCGCTCCGCCTGTAGCGCCGTCAGTGGCCTCTTACCATATTATTGAGGATCTCCTCGTCCTCGATAGCGGCCAGCTGTTCTGCTGTCAGTCGACCTGTGGTATCTACCTGCTCTTTGGTAGCTGCCTCCAATGTTCCCTTCTCAGCCTCCATCTTCAGTGACAGCTGGGACAGAAGGAGGAACAGGAGGTGTTGATGGAGCCAGCT
The DNA here is from genome assembly GCA_903798205.1 of Danio tinwini. NCBI lineage: Eukaryota > Metazoa > Chordata > Actinopteri > Cypriniformes > Danionidae > Danio > Danio tinwini. The sequence goes on along the minus strand of CAIGQZ010001492.1, from coordinate 3,786,708 downwards.
TACGAGATGTGCGTGTGTGTGTCTCCATGTGTGCGTGGGAATGAGGAGGACGTTTATAGAGACAAAAAAATAAGGCAACGCTAGTGCAAGAGCTACTAGTACCGAGATATTTTCAGAGAACCCAAAGAGATGGTTATCATACTTTTGAATATTATATTTGTTTTTATTTTGATACTATTATTAAATTTGCTTTAGTTTGTTCAGTATTAGTTTGAATCAATAATGGTTTTGTTTGTTTTAGTCTAGTTTTTCTTTTCCGAACACATTTCAGTTTAGCTTTTATATATTTATTTTCAGTTTTAGTAGTAGTAATTCTAGTTAATCAAGTTAACTGAACATTTCCAGTGTTTGCCAAAGCAAAGTTTGCAAAGTTTACATTATCTGTTATGTGAACTAGGGCTGAACGATATTGGATTAAACTGACATTGCAACTTATTCAATCCAGGCTCATTCTCAAAATCTCTAATTACAGTTGAAGTCAGAATTATTAGCCCCCCTGAATTATTAGCCCCCCCGTTTATTTTTTTCCCCAATTTGTGTTTAACTGAGAAAAGATTTTTTTCAACACATTTCTAAACATAATAGTTTTAATAACTCATTTCTAATAACTGATTTATTGTATCTTTACCATGATGACAGTAAATAATATATTACTTGATATTTTTAAGACACTTCTACACAGCTTAAAGTGACTTTTAAATGCCTAACGAGGTTAACAGGGTTAACTAGGCAGGTTAGGGTAATTAGGCAAGTTATTGTATATAATAATGGTTTGTTCTGTAGACTATCGGAAAAATATATAGCTTAAAGGGGCTAATAATTTTGACCTTAAAATGGCTTTTAAAAAAATTAAAAACAGCTTTTATTCTAGCTGAAATAAAGCAAATAAGAGTTTCTCCAGAAGAAAAAAATATTATCAGATATACTGTGAAACTTTCCTTGCTCTGTTAAGCATCATTTGGGAAATATATAAAAAAATAAATTTAAAAAGGGGGCTAATAATTCTGACTTCAACTGTACATTTATGGAGACCATCAAATACGTTCCAGGAGCTACTTTTTTTGGCAGTTTTTGTTTTCACGAATACACGAGAAGCCATTGTATATGTTTTTTGAGATCTCAGATTTCTCTCGCAAGTGCCATTCCTGCCTGCTGTTCTCTCGTAAATCCACACTGTCGACTGACGGTTTGACTGACTGAATGTCTGACTGACTGACCGATCAACTGACCCACCCTCCCCCTTCCCTAAACCCAACCAATAGTGTTTTCAAAAGCACCGGTTGACCCGCCCACCCACTTTCCTAAACCCAACCGACAAATTTAAAAAGCTATTCAGAAAAAGAAAAGCCCTCGTGTAATTTTTACCATGTTTTACCACAATGTATTACGTTTTCTTTTATGCAATATATATTGCGATATAAACACAAATTCACTAGATGACTTTAATGAGACAAGCAGGAGGCACTCAACCTGAGGTCAGTGTGGGTCCTAATGCCCCAGTATATTGATGGGGACTCTATACTGCTCAGTGAGCACCGTAATTCGGATAAGACGTTATATTGAGATCCTGACTCTCTGTGGTCGTTAAAAATCCCAGGGTGTGCTTCGAAAAAGAGTAGAGGTTTAATCTAGGCATCCTGGCCTCCTAACCATCCCCATATCATAATTGGCTTCATCACTCTGTCTCCTCTGGTGGTGGAAGAGGAGGTTTTGTGTAAAGCGCTTTGAGTGTCCAGAAAGTACTATATAAATCTAAGGAATTGTTATTAAATTTAATAGCTCTGGTAAGAATTCATCATTTTAGATTGATTAGGAGGATTTTGTATGGGAGGGATTAGGATGGTTTTGTTAAGTAATTAGTTGACTTTAAAAAAATAAAAAGTTGCCTTAAGTTATTAAATTGACACAATTTTATATTTATAATAATTTAAGTTATTAAATTATTTATAAACTATGGCCATAATTATACAAATTAAGTCAACTTAATGGTTACATGTTCATGTGCTTTTTAAAGAAAAGAAATTAATCACTTTTACAGCGTATAGCCCTCATTGTGTAAATAATTATATGCAATTAAACTTTAAGTTACAAACATTGTAATTTCTTGTTCCCAAATGGCATAAATTTACTTGAAATGCTTACACAGTGACATTGCAGATCCTGCGATGTCAATATTGCAGATTCTTGCATTACGATATTGATGCTGAAATGATTGATTATGCAGTCCTAGTGCAAGGCTCTTAGTAATTAAAATATAAGTATAGTTTGAATAGACACTGACTGAACTAAAAATAATACAAAAGAAAATTATTAATATTATTTTATTGTCATATCATTTTATGTTGTTAATATCAATGTTGTTAGTTTCATATAGTTTTTCATTTATTCAGATTTTTTTTACTTCAGTTAATGAAAATGTTTTAGTCTTAGTCTTATTTTTCCTTTACTAAAAATAACATTGTTAGCTTGTAGTGCTGAAATGCTAGAACACACTTTAAAAAAAACTTTTTGGGGTTCCTTCAAATTTATTTTTTAGAGAAGAAATATTTAGAATTAAAAAAATCATAGTGTGAAGAACATTTTAAATATCTAATGAAACATTAATGGAAAATAAATGTTTATGGATGCTTTTTTAAGGAACCATCAATAGGAATAAAGAACATTTTATTTTTATGAGTTTATCTAGCCAAATCATTAGTTTTCGTGGCTTCTGAACAAACAGGTTTCATTTAAAAAATATTTTGCGAAATTGTTTTTTTCGCAGATTAATTGTCAAGCTGGTTTTAGTCACACACATAAAGGACATCCGGATGGCAATTGATTCAGGCATTCATCTCAGCCTAAACAGTAACCATGTTGGTTAGTGCTGACATTAACCATGCAGTGCTGTAGGATGTGTTGCGCACCTTCTGCCTGTTACCCTTTAAATCAATGGGGCCCAAACACAAACAAAGAGTTCTGTGGAATAACATGCTTTATGAGTGGAGACTTTTTTTTTCCTTCACAGTGAATAAAGTGACAGGTGACGTAGTGGGTAGCACTGTCGCCTCACAGCAAGAAGGTTGCTGGTTGCTGGCATTTTTTGTGTGGAGTTTGCATGTTCTCCCTGTGTTTGTGTGGCTTTCCTCAAAGCATGCGCTAAAGGTAATTTGGGTAAGCTAAATTGTCGGTATAGTGAATGAGAGTGTTTGGGAGTGTCCCAGTGACAAGTTGCAGCTGGAAGGGCATCCGCTGAGTAAAACATATGCTGGATAAGTTGGTGGTTCATTCCACTATGGTGACTCGAATTAATAAAGGAACTAAGCCGAAAAGAAAATGAATGAATGAATAAAGTGGCCTTGAAATTTAAAATACACTCTTAAAAGAAGAATTTAAAATGTAAGTTTCTGCTTTTTTAATAGTAAATTGTGAAATGTGAAGACCATTGAAAAAAATCTAAAGAATGTTTTTCCACTATAAAGAAACTTTTATTTTATTATTAATTATTTATTTTGGGAGGTTTTAATTAATAAAAGAAAATGCTATTTTGTATTTGTCAGTGGAGCCCCTAAAGGCTCTGATATACTTCAATTGAAACAAAAGAATGTGGCAATATGTTCTCTACTGTAAACAAATTACTAATTACTTTTTAATGTTAATTAACAGGTTCCATATTTTGTGATTCATGTGGGGTTTTCTTTTTATTTATGCTTATGAGTTGCATTATAAGACCTTAATCTCTGCTCTGTCGACTTTTGATGTTAAAAATTCAACTTTGCATTTTAACAAAGTGCCTTTTATAGGTATTTTAGTAGTTTGTAATAATATAATGTATAAAAATAATATAAAGAAAATGAAGTCTGTAAATAAATAACAGAAAAAAATATACAGGACGTCCATTACCAGGTTTTTGTACCATAATTTACAACACCAAGCCCAGACAATATACAACTTCATATGATTAAAAATGTCAATAAAAGTCACATCAAAAGTTGTGCCATAATGCATTAATAAACATTAAGCAAAAAATAAAATATAAACATGAATCACATAATAAGTAAAATTGTTAGTTTTATGAATATTTAAAAGTACACCTGCAGATGATGCGAGAAAACATTTTTAACTGTGGACATGAATTACAAATGAATTCACACAATTTTGCCTCAATTCAAGCAACAATTATATATTTATTTGAACCCACAAAGTTCCATCGTGGCGGCAAATAAATTTAATTAAAACAAGGTAATGAAGTAGTAAAATGTGTGCTTACAACAATTTTACATTTTTTGGCATTCCCCCTGAAAAATTTTTTTCTAATATTTATTTGTTTGCAATTCTTTCCTACTTTCCTGGAGAACACAAAATATATATATTTTTCTGTCTGTCACATAGTAAAAAAATTGTGTATCCCAAACGATGCCTGTGATTACACTAATAGGACATCTGTGTTGACCGGTTCATTACCACTTAATACCAAACTGCCTCAGAAAATTGATAAAAGATCCTCCAGTGTCCATGATACACTTTGGTACTGCTGTATTTCAGATAAAATGTTGGGTATAATGTGTGGGTTGAAGCTTTAGCAGTTGAATTATCAATGTTGTTTCTGAATCCCATAATACAGTTTTACCCTAATAACACATAATGATGTTGGCGTAATTGACATAACCACTCAAAACACCAGTTTAATAGCTGTTATGTAAACACACAATAATTGCACTGAAGGATGGATGGAAATTCTTTAACAGAAGTCGATGCTTAGTAAAATCTTGACAATAAGAAACAGAAAGGATCTCACCAGTGTCAGTCCGGACGTCCGAGGGGAAAGCTCTTGCAGTGTGATCTAGAAAGGTAAACAGTGGGATTTAACATATAATACTCAGCTCTGATGCTGGACTGAGTGAGTTTTTCAGTAACCCCTCCCATTATCACCCTCTTCTAAAAAGGACCAGGAACAAAACAAACAAAAAAAGTCCCTACTAGAACGAGACATTAAGTATTAGTGAACTATTTTGGCACTGCTTGTCCTGGTCATTCCCTTTCCTGTCTTTGCTCGCAAGATAGCAGTGCGTCAGCGTTTAATCTAAACACTGTCACATTCAAAAGTGCTATCAGGGTATTTATGCGCTCGAGGAAAGAAAACTTAAAGATAAATGGTGCTCTCCCAGCATGCTTTGTGTTGACAGTGATTGTATAAGCAGGTGGCCTGACTCGACGGAGAGTTAAACAGTGAACGAGTGGACAGAAGGAGAACATGGCCTTATTAAGGCATAGCAGGAGTGATGTTGCATAGCGGTAGCTCCATGTTTACACAGGTCAGACACATCCTTTTCTCCTTTGCAGACATAAACACGCTTGCTGAATTTATCTGTGAAAGCAGAAGCCAGACGTGTCAATGCTACAGTATGATGGAGGTGTGTAAAATGAAAGAGTGTTTGGCTCTATCTAGTGGTAAATGGCGGGTATTGATGTTTGCTTTCTGACGGAGTGACTGATTGAATGACGTGGATTAAATGAAACCTTGAGTTCCACTGATGTTCGGTGAGTTATTGACTAATAATAACTCACTGTTTGACTATTTTATTTATATTGACTGGCCCAGTTTACAGTGGTGAAGTCATATAAAGGTTTAACAGTCATGTGAAGAAAATGCTGACTTTGTGAAACAGCAAAACTGGCTACCATGAAACAGTGTGATGATAAATGCTGTGATGATGCTCTGAACTGAGGTGAATTTAAAGATATTCTGTGTGTGGATACTGACCTAAAACCGACAAATATGTCATTATTTACTACTCAGTTCTTATTCCAAGCACAAAATAAGCACAATAAAGCATTTTTTAAGATGAAAACCTGTAACAATTGATGTCGTTTACTATGGAGTCAGTCTTCAGTGTTCAAGAGAGTAAAGAAAGTCATTAGGTTTAAAACTACTCGAGTAAATATTGAGTAAATTTTCATTTTTGGGTGAACTGTTTACCTTTAAGTTGATGAACATTTGAATCTAAAATACAAAAAGTGGCATTCTTTTCTCTAATATAAGACATAAATTCACTCTTCACTTGAGGGTGCTCAATGAAGTACACTCATGTAAAGTACACTTTACTGTATGTAGCAGCAATGCTTATATTATGTACTCTATCTATACTACAGTGAGTGACGTGTGGATTTGAGAAGGGAGGATTTTGGTCTCTACACTTGTCAGAAATTCTCATTAAAATGCATAAATTGCCATTCCTTTCCCAAATATAAGAATACTTCATTTGCATTTGTATATACACATTGATAAGTGATATATATTTTAGGAAGGGCTTGAAAGGAAAAACACTGTATATTCAGATGTCACATTTAAGACTCAAACTCAGTCAGCAACGAAGAAAAAATTATTTGACTTTTAATTATTGTTAAATAAATTAGAAATAAGAAAATGGGGCCAATAAATGAATTAAAGTTGTAAACAAGTAATTTAAATGCACATTGTCATTTGTAAAATTGAATTAAATTAAATTAAATAATAAAACTTGAAACATTAGACCCATGTCTAATGCAAAAGCTCAAGCTGAAATATATAACAGAATTTAAATGATGATCAGTTTTCTGGACAAATAGCCATGTGATCTTGAGGCATTAGCAACAGAGAGATGGTGATGAAATCATGAAGCGCTGATACTAACAATAAACAGTTGCCTTTTTAGAGTTCGAGATGGCTTTAAAATGAACTCTCAAAACTTACTGCCAGATTCTGGAAACAATTTAAACAGTGACATGAGAGAAAATTACTCTCTCTTTATTATTCTTTATACATTTGTTGATATTCAAGTTAATGAAAGTATTTGATTCTCCGGGAATCTGACACCTTGTAATTTTAGAGACTGTAAGTAAGCTGCAGGAATGCATGGATATTATATTGTTATTGACAACAAACTGTAATATTAGCGGGCAGCACAATGGTGCAGTGGGTAGCACAATCGCCTCACAGCAAGAAGGTCACTGGTTCGAGCCACAGCTGGGTCATTTGGCATTTTTTGTGTGGAGTTTGCATGTTCTCCCTGTGTTTGCGTGGGTTTCCTCTGGGTGCTCTGGTTTCCCCCACAAGTCCAAAAACGTGGTATAGGTGAACTGGGTAAGCTAAATCGTCTTGGTTTATGTGTGTGAATGAGTGTGTATAGATGTTTCCCAGTGATGGGTTGCAGCTGGAAGGACATCCACTGCGTAAAACATATGCTGGATAAGTTGGTGGTTCATTCCACTGTGGCGATCCCAGATTAATAAAGGGACTAAGTCAAAAAAAAAATGAATGAATGTAATACTAACTTGACTATCCTGAATGTATGAAATTTTGCAAGCTCAATGCTTGAAGTTTTTATTGTCAGACACGTAGACAGGAAAGCACATTCCAAACATATTTTAATAGAATGTTTTAGCAGAACTTTTAACATGTTTTTAGCATATTCTTCGTTATGTTTTTACACAATAATAACATTTTTTGTTTTTGGCTTATGCTAACATGTTAGCACGCACAGAAATTACTTATTTAAAATGAGCTAAAACAACAAATCTTGAGTTTTTTTGGGGACAACTTAATTGTGTTATGTTCAATCAACTTAAAATTGTAAAAACCATTAGGTTAACTTAATCGATTTGCATTGGGATGACATGAAGGGATTGTGTGGAACTCAAAAAAAATAAATAAATAAATAAATTGTTAACAATTCATAGCATGTTTTAAAATGTTGCTGGGATATTCCTCATACGTTTTACCACACTACTGGCATGTTTTAACAAATGAACATGTTTTATGATACGAACAACAGCAATAGCAAATAATTCAAATGTGTGACTGCAGAAGAAGACTCAAGACAGTGTGCTTTTTGTACCAGTATATTTGTTCAGCTTTCCATGATTGTAAAATACGTAAATAAAATAAGCATTTACATATGATATTCTGACATCAGAAACTATATATACACATGAGCCATAAAATTATGCAAATCGTCAGTGCAATTTTCCACTGCGATTAATACAAGAGACATAAAAACCATCGGTATCATGACTATCACTTTTTTTAAGAGATGTCAGCATTGAAAACATAAACCAAAACACTAGTGAACCAGTTAAACTTCAACAAACATCACAGGAACAAGCAATAACATCTGAGGTATTTATCAGACAACCCTTATGTTTCACGGTGAGGAGTGAAGTATCTGAAACGTTGCGCTCATTCTGTGGCTATTGAATGTTAAATTGAATAAAAACATCCTGTGGGATGTGCTATGACACGTTCAGGGATAAGATGCAGTCACTTTTGAGAAATTTCAGTAAAAAGATAAGTTTTTTTAAACCAGACAGCTTTCGGTTGGTCAATATTGGAAATTTAAGAAAACAAATCTCAGTGGGAAAACTGTCTTGCAAAATTACTATTGAAATGACTGGATTTTGCCTAGTTTTTCCAGAGTTGTAACAACATCTACACAATAATGTGTCAACTGATGCATTTATTCTGTCATTTTTAATGGTGTACGGATCACAAATCACGGATTAGACCATTTTTCAGATCAACCAAAAAAGGGAAGGAGACAAATGTAATTTGCTTTCCATTTATTACAAAAACTGTACTGCAAGAAACTTTTGGTTTTAACAAACAGAACTTAGAACCTGTAATTTTATAAAAAATAAAATGAAGAAATAATCAGGTGAATAAAAATAAATTGTACAATTTTCATTAATGTAAAAAATTCAGTTACTTCTACTAGGGATGCTCAAATCAGATTTTCGCAGCCGATACAGAGTATTGATTCCTTGTCATTGTGATCAGCTGAAACCGAGTACAGATTCTGATACTTCAAGCTTTATTTTCCCTATAAGTATGATACTTTAGTGGAGATCTCTCCTTACCTTAGAGAATAAATTAAGAATGCTTCATATAATCCCTTAAACACATCTCTTATAACCACAACATGTCCAGAAGCAGCTTTACAGAAAATAATATAACACAGTTGTAAAAAATGGTTCCACTGCTTGTAAACTCATAAACAAATCCCTGCAATCAGTTCATGAGATCGGGCAGATTGGCGAGTACCGATCGAGTCATTAAATGTGATTATAGGGCGATACTGATCTTTAGCCGATCCATTGGAACGTCCTTAATCCTTCTACTGTTGCTAATAACGTTTAACGTATAAACATTATCATTTGTACAATTCATATTTATTTTTAGTCTCATTTTTAATAAATGATTTAGTAATTCACTTATAAAGCTTCATGTTTCATTGCTAAATGTATTATTTTTGAAGAATTATTCAGTGTCATATTTTTAATGGCTGGTTGTCGCCACCTATTGGTTAAAATGTAATTGCTGCCTACAACTTTCATTTTTAAGCATCGTTAAATGCATATGATGGTGATTTTAATCTTTACCATAAGCATCAGTGGTTATATCTAAACTATAAACCGTTTCTTCAGTACTTCTGTTATCTGATTGTATGTAACTTCATAACTAACTCAAAAAACTAAAGACTAAAGGGCGTCACACACCGGATGCGCCGCTCAGCACCACGACATGGCGCACACATGACAGTTGAAAGTATCGCACACCAGACGCGCACATTTGCATGCTATTTAAAATTAAACTAGTTAGATGGCGCTCTGTGGCACGGCAGAAATTTGAACAGTGACCTGAGTCATGGCTGGGCGCCGCAGACAGCTGCCGACTTGGTGTGTGTGTACCCTGATAGAAACTTATGTTTAGTATTCTGACATGCATGGCGCTGCACGTCGCCGAGCGGCGCTTCTGGTGTGCAACCTGCTTGAGTCTCTTTCTTGGTTTTTGCATTTTTTTAAACACAGATGCAGCCATTCGAAGGATTAATAAACATATGCAAATGACCAACATTTATAAATTATGTTGCGTGGGTATTGAGATCCCGAAATTTTAATGATTAATCGTGCAGCTTACTAAATGCATTGATGCAGCCTAAACAAGTAGTGACAGAAAACACCTTTAATAACATAAGAAACCCACCACATCCCAAATAACCTACCACAACTTCTTCTGTCATCATTATATTTTACAGGAAGCCTAAATGCTTTCATCCATGTGATTTAAATAATGCGAGCAATCTCTGCAATCATTTCAAATTTAGGATTAATCTACAAGTAAAAAAGAAAATGTATTAATTTGCAGGTCACATGTGTTCCGAACCGTGGGTTGTGATCCGTACTAATCACGGATCAACCGTGATCCATTACACCCCTGGTCATTTTGAAATGCAATTTCAAAATATATCATCCTTAATGTATAACACCACCAAAATGCCTATTATATGTGTCAAAATCATCTTAAGTCTTGTACAATGCTTCTCCATTGATGCGGTTTACTAGTAATGAAGTAATGAGTGAAAACACTGAAGCGTTGATGTCCAGTTGAGACCTTAAATAAATAAAGCTCCAAAGGCTGTTGTTTTCTTCTGAAAACTGCCCTCAGGTTAGGCACACTTGAGTTAGTGTAGGCTTTAATCATGGCTTAATAAAACTGCCTACACTTCTACACCCACTTTAAAACATTCAGATCCTTGTACATTTCTGCAGTCTTCCAATTCTAAAAAGTCCAAAATGGTTTGAGTCAGTTGTAATGTATATTAAACTCAGTCTGATATTAGCATCCAATGCACTTCGAATCAGTGTAAAAAAATAAAATAAAGTAATAATATTAATAATAAAGTGGGTTTTCTATCCAGCAGATGGCAACAAAACCTCTTTGAGGGAATGACCTTGGTCTACAACCTCAGTTAGTAACAGCAGCAAAACACACAGTTCAAAATGGAGGGAAAATAATACTGTCCAGCAGGCTTCACACACAAAAATAAATAAAGATATCATTAATGAAAAAAAAGATGAGCACCCACTCAGAGGAGATGAGCAAGAGCAAGGAGGCTTTTAGTGGAGGGTTTAAAGAGGACAATCACAGTAAAAATATCGTTTTGATTTCTCCTAGGACTTTATAGTGTGCTAAAGATGTGTGAGACTCCTTAGAGTGAGATATTAATAATGATCTACACTGGGAATTACATAAGAGGCACCAGTTTGAATCAGTTCACCTATGAAGGGTTACATTTTATAATATCATTCATTCATTCATTCGGCTTAGTCTCTTTTTCAAAGGTCGCCACAGCGGAATGAACCGCCAACTATTCCAGCATATGTTTTTTTATGCAGTGGATGCCCTTCCAGCCACTACTCGGTACTGGGAAACACCCCACACTCATTCACACATACACACTCATACACTATGGCTATAGTTCATTCAATTCACCTATAGCGCATGTCTTTGGACTGTAAAGGAAACCGTTAGAGCACTTAGAGCAGGTGTGTACAAACTCAGTCCTGGAGGGCCAGTGTCCTGCTGAGTTTAGCTCCAACTTGCTTCAACACACCTGCCAGGACGTTTCTAGTATATCTAGTAAGAGCTTGATTAGCTGCTTCAGGTGTGTTTGATTAGGGTTGGAGCTAAACTCTCCAGGACACTGGCCCTCTAGGACCAAGTTTGGACACCTCTGACATATAGGAAACCCACGTGAACACGGGGAGACATTTTATAATATTCCATCAAAAATAATTTGCCCAGCTTTTGGTGACTTAAGTCTTTCAGGAATATGTCATATTTCGCTTAAATAAACTAAAGAAAATTATATATAGTTAAATTTTGCATAAAAAGTTTTTTGTTTTTCAAAATAAGATGTTAACCGATTGCCTATAGTTCCCATTACTGCAATGAGAAAAACACCTTTTAATGCAATAATTGTATATAATTTAAGTATTTATGTATGTTAAGTATTTATACATAAAGATAATGCATGTGTATTATAGTAATAAGCCTCACATTGAATAGCAAACATTCAGATGCATTGCAGTAATGAGATAAAAAAAGGAATGGGTCACTAATATACTATATATTTTTTTGCAAATGATTTTGAGGCGAAATATAACTTTTTTGTAAAAATTTCCTTGTGGACTCAGTACTTTTTTAATGTTTCTGTAACAGATGTAACAAGATATGAATCCAAATTTCTAAAAGTGCACAACACTGAACTCAAATGAGTATCCAGTAGTCTTGCTCATCTCCATTATGTAAACGTAACCTAGACTAAAAAGTTTTAGTGCTATAACAAACACAAGATACTTCAAACATAGCAACCCACACAAAGCTGCCTTAAAGTACCGTCCCACATCATCAAATCAAGACGGCTTGAGTTACAGTATCTAAAAATACATTATTTCTATGTATTTGTTTTGTGTGCCCATTTATGGTATTCAAAAAGTGCAAACAAGTCCAGTAACATCTAATCTGGCCATTAAAGAGACCACAGCAGTTTAAGCGGTCCATTTTCACAGTGGGTTTGATAGACACAGTCACCGAATGAATATGACAGGATAATGGAGATCTTCCCGATGCTCATGCAGGACATTTTACGCACTTATATGTGTATGTTGGCAAAACAGAGGTAATAAAAAATCCAAACAAACTGTTCCACTCGGCATGGGCTAAAAAAGGCATGTGCTAGTTAATGTCAGTCGGTCGAGAGACGCTGGAAAGATGACTGAAATTAAATATATTGGCACAGTGAGGAGGTACGGCGATAACTACACCTCAGATATCAACATCGCCAACCAGGACACCTCGTATTTCATCTGACTCCATATTAAACCAGCGTACACAGGATGGTGCTCAGTCTTCTGTTCCAAAACCTAGTGAATTGCCTACATAGGTAGCATTATTAGGCATGAGAACGTGGTTTAAACAGTCTAAATTCAGAATTGCATATCTTTCATGATACGCGTTAGCACGGGATGAGCTCAATGAAAAAATTAATGAAGAACACAGGCATTATATTAAGTCCCCATAAATCAGACACTGCAACCGTTATTTTTTCATATTGTGACGCAGTTCCTAGATTAACAGAATATTAAATGGCAAAACAGTGGGCGTGCCTTGTTTTTTCTACCGCGAGCTGATTGGATGTAGTAAAGTAGGCATTTTATTCAGAAAGATTGGGAAAGGGGTTTGGGGGAGTTAATACAAGCTAACAGACAACTGCTTCTCATCATTTATGTTTGTTGTCAAAACTGACAGTTGGAGTCACGCCCAACTCCTAAGACATACATAATCTGGCGATTTAACAAAAAAAGCAGGAAGCATTTTCAGATTTCAATTAAAGATTAGAAGGGCAAACTTTTTTTCTTAATGACATGCACAGATAAATTGTTCGCCACAAAACTAGCAATGTGAGCTAACAAAATCATATGGTTAGTTTTGATTTCTTGGGGACTTTAAGTGTAAATATATTCCTAATTAATTCAGCACTGAAAAGTATCAGAAAATAGTTAAATCTATTTTAGATGATCAAATAATAAATATATATATATATTATTTGATGCATTTTATATTTGTTCAAGTATCACTGTTTTAGCTTAGCAACATGCTAACACCGTACTTTATTCAGCACAGCGGTCAGGTATATATTATGCGCAAGTATACTACTTTGTTTGTTTTTACATGCTGACATACTTTTTAACTCCATTTGCACATAGGCTTTTAATATTTCATTCAAAATGTTTTTTTCACAAGACAGCAAGACTGCCTTATCCCTTTGTCATATTTTAGGCTTTAAAATTGTGCGTGAAAAGGGCTATCTTTTCGACACAAAAATGCAGCTTATGTAAAGTAATAAATTATTTATTCATTTTCCTTCCGCTTATTCCCTTATTTATCAGGGGTCGCCACAACAGAATGAACCGCCAACTATTCTGGCATATGTTTTACGCAGCGGATGTCCTTCTAGCCGCAACCCAGTACTGGGAAAGTAATAGATTACCCAAAGTTAACTTTATTTGTCATGTATGACATTCTTTTGTAGAACACAAAAAAAATATTTTACAGAATGTCCAGGCCTGTATTTTATATTCATTATTAATATTTTATTTACTTATTTATTACTAACATTTATTTTACCAGAGTATTTGTAATCTCTTTTTCAAGAGTGTCCTGGATACTGACATACTGTAGTAATTTTGTATTGTTTATTTAAATTTGAGTAAATATTTAAATGATTCTTTTGTATGTAGTCACATTCGGTGCTAGTATTTATTGTTTTAGAATGTCCCTTTAATGAGAAATGTTGCTTTAGAAATAAGCTACAAATATAAATATGTTTTTCATGATTTTAGTTTAAGTTTTACTAAACTATAAAAACCCTGGTCCAAGCTGCTCCCCCACCCCTGATTAATTAAAATAGGAACCAGAGACCACCTCAGTCCCAATTACTTTCATTTGGCTCCTTTTGTGCTTGGCCTCTAGTCAACACTGCAGCTCACTAGGTTTTGGAACATCATCTTAGGTACGTTTCTTCAATCAGTTTTCTCATGAATCTCCATCCCTGTCCTCTCGTTAGGTTCGTGAGCATCTGCAAATGATTCCTCGTCTGAACACGTTTCTGCAGTTGTCTGTGAAATGGTCAAGTCATTTTCCTTGGCAAGAAGTTCTTCCTCTCCACCGTCACGGTCTGGTGTTCTGGCTCTCCGGGCATCAAGGTAAGCCACAATAATCTCTGAATTCTGATAGATGATCATGCCCGACAGTGTGAGGGCGGCTCCGGCACAGCTCAGGGCCGTCAGCTCATGCCCAAACAGCAGTTGGGAGAGCAGTAGGTTGCCCACCACATTCAGGTTGCCCAGTATGTGCAGCGTAACAGCAGAGGTCAGGGTAATGACGCAGCAGCTGGCCAAGTTATAAAGCACTGACCCCAGACAGCTGAGCAAGATGAAGCCCCAGAGATGGTGGTCATACTGGAAGGGGGATTGAAGCGCAGCCCAGTTTTCCAGGGCCAGAGCTGCTACGGCCAGAATGCAGAAGCTGGGGATGGACATCAGGTACAGCAGGAAAACGGAGTTGATCTTCTCCTCCTGGAGCAAGATGCCTGACAATTGCACATGTACAAAGAAAAAGGGTGGGAGTTATACACTTTGGGTGTAGTGTAGTTGACATATATTATGCCATCTGGATTGTCGTTCATGAAAGCACATGCTTAGTTATGAGTGTGATGCGTATAGTAAACAAGCTTATCCTCTGTGATGCAATGGGCACAACCGAAATAGACGACTGAAACATAAAACCAATAAGTGACCTAGATAAGCCCAAGTATCTTTCTTGGAACTAGAAAGCAAATTAAAGTAAATAAAGTAAATTAATTCCACATTGTAAAATAAATCTGTTCGTTAAAAGTAAAAAAAAATTGATATTCATTGGTGATTTCAGTTTATTTACACTTTTAAAATTAAATTGCATGATAGAACTTTTAACTATTCATTTTTTAACATTTAATACATTTATTATATATATATACATTTGAATAAAGTATTGACAGATCATCACACTATAAAGTGTTTTTATTGTCATCAAAAGTTGTCACTAGAGAAAAAAGTCCAATAATGCAATCTGAAAGTGTAAATACTCCATAAAATACTTTGAATGTAATAATATACATTTTCACATTGAATTAGTATGGGGTTTTTGGTTGCCTTACAAACAGAACAATCCACCAGTTATATGAAAAATAAATATTTGTATATAAAGAGCCTAAAGTGTGTGAAATATTATTTTCTCAGTGCCGCTGTGCTCAACAAGGCAGCCCAAACAACATACTGTAACGTCTAGCGCTCAGCACTTCAAGTAAAACAGGTGCTCAAAGCCTCATCAAGCTGCTGCTATTCTAAATGTGGTGCTATCATTGAAAACAACGGAAAATATATGCTTATTAAATGGGAGAAAGAATTATTCACTTTGAACATTAATTAAGCTACACTATTCCTTATTCCTGTGCATTTCATCAAAATTGAATTTTGATTTGAAACTAATTACATTTTTTATTTAATGCAGCTATTATGAAAACAAAAATCGCTGTAAAATCAATTTTGAGTTATATACTGTGCCCTTTCCAGCAGTCTGCATTTCATCAGGATATTTATACATCTATTTAACCTTTGCAAAGCCAAAGTTCATTCATTCATTTAATTTACTTCAGCTTAGTCCCTTATTTATCAGGATCGCCAGAGCGGAATGAACCGCCAACTATTCCGGCATATGTTTTACCCAGCAGATGCCTCTCCAGCCGCAACCCAGTACTGGGAAACCAAATTTCACATGAAAATCAGTAAAGGCATTTCACTTCACTTTTGTAGCATGGAACTAGTAGGCCTGTCATGATATCTATTTTTGTTGTACGATATATTGCACCAAAATATATTGCGATAAACAATATTATTGTCATTTTAAGACCATGCCAATAATATGAATATAATGCCAGAATGACAATATAATATCACAATGCAAGTACACTCTTTCAAAAAACACACAATATTTTATTCTTAAGAATATTTCATTTAATTATAGACATTTTAACAATTCAATAATTAGGCATTGGAATCAGAATGTGAAAATGCATATCCTAAATGAATAATAATTAGTGTTAACAAAAAAGTGCAAGGTGAAAGTAATATATCTGCTACCAGATCTATTTTCAGTTGTCAGACATCCACATGAAAATATACTATAGTAATTTATAGTAAATACTATAGTGTTTTTAACCATACTGACACCTCCAGTAGAGGTAGAAATGTTGCGCAATCAGTTAAAATGTTGCTAGAATTGTTTTTATGTATGGGCGATATTTATTGCATCACTAAAAATAATTGAATTGATGTCCACGTGTTGTGCGATAAGTCGATATATTGATTATTGTGACAGGCCTAGGAACGAGCTTGATTTATTGAAGTGTACTAGATTTATTTATGCTTTTATTAGTGCAAAAGAGAACCAGTGCTGTTTTAGTGAGCAGAAGACACAAGTAGAGTCTTTTAGCTCAAGTTGCACACCCTAATGGTCAAATACATGCAAAAATGTGTTCAAGTGCGGCACTTGGTGATTACCGACCTAGTTGTTTTCTTTGCATTTGTTTATAACTACTACTACTACTACTACTAGATCAAGTGTAGCTCCATCATGGTTCAAAGTAAAGAAAATATCGTTTTATGATCTTATTTTTAATAAATATGTTTGATTTGTTTTTGTAAAAATCAATAAAATACATATATACAGTGGAGGAAATAAGAATTCAACACGTCATGTTTTTTTTTTCTGGGAATAATATTTTCAAAGGAACTGTTGACATGGAATTGAACCAGATTTTGGTAAAACCCCAAACAATACAAACATAAAAATATAACAAAACAAAAACATTCTGAATTTTTTTTTGTGTGTGTAACGACAATGTAATGACACAAGGAGAATGTACTGTAAAAGGCTTTTTTGGTGATGGCAGCTTTAAGGCGACTCTCATGTGGAGAATGAAGTCACATGCATTGCTCAGGTGTAAGTTTTTCACAGAATTCAACAGAGTGTAAACATCTTGATGGTTCTGTGGGTTTTGTATTTTCTATTGGATTCAGGTCAGGTGATTGGCTGGGCCATTCTACAGCTGGATTTACTTTTTCTGAAACCATTTGAGATTTTTCTTGGCTGTGTTTCAGATCATTTCTTGCTGAAATGTCCACCCTGGTTTCTTTTTCGTCCTCCTGATAATGTAGATGTTGGACTGAAGTAGCTAATATTAATTTACAATGAGGAAGGGCAGAGGGTTGCTGAATAACTACTGAGAGATTTTAGCTGCTGTCTGGGCTTTCATTGCCTTTCTACACCTCCCTTTATTCATGTGTTCAATACTTTTTTTCCTGTGTCATTTCATTTTATTACGCATAACTTAGTTTGGAAACTAATTAATATAGTTTTCATTGCATGTATGGATTTATTTATTTGTTACCAACTTCTAGTAATAATCTCAAGTCAACAGCACCTTTAGCACCTTATATATTTCCTGAGAAAATGGTGAGGTGTTAAATACTTATTTCCCCCACTGTATTTTTGCTTTATTAAAAATGTACCGAACGGAGACATCACTGTCCAGGCCAAACCATTACACTCCTAGATAACTCACAAAATACCAAGCTTATACATTTGCCATAAAAACTGAGTCATCTTCTCTCAGATGTGGTTTTCTCATATAGACCCTTTATAGCATCACACAACAAACAATGATTACTTTGTCAAAAACAAGCCACAGCCCATTTAACGTGCATGCAGACTGTAGGTCATGTTACATAACATTACAACAACTAAAGAGTTAGTTTGAAATACACAGCACTGAAAAACAAATGTGGCTGCTACCGTTTATGACCCAATAGGAATGAATTCATGATAATAAGACTGCACATATAGAAAACAGGTTCTGCCAGTAAACTAATGTCCTCAGTCTGGTCTTTCAACATGATGTTCTCAAAGCTAGACACCCACATAATACAGAGGACATCTGTGTAATAGAGCGCAGCTGACAGTCATTTAGCAAAACAAAACAGACCATTAGCCAATCCCTGTCCATTACTGCCAGCTCTTCTGCTACTTGGGAAATCAGGTTAAAGAGATCGCTCACCAAAAATAAACATTCTGTCATCATTTACTTTCCCTCCACTTTTTATAAAACTGCTTGAATTTCTCTCATCTATTGAACACAAAGAGATATTCTGAAGAACCTTGGAGATCGGTAGCCATTGCCTTTCATAGTATTTTTGGGAAGTCAATGGTAGCATTCTTCGAAATATCTTATTTTTTGTTCAACAGAGAAAGAAAAGGTTTGGGAAAACTTGAGAGTGAGTGAATGATGAATAAATGTTCAATTTTGGATGAACTATCCCTTTAAAGTAGCAGAGGTGTTTGTGCTCATGGGTGAATGTCCGGAACAGGATGTGCCAGCGGTTGGTTCTTTCTAACTCACACTTACACTGGGAAGTAAAGCATTTGGGGAAAAAAATGGCCATAAAAACATAACAACTAGCTGTATGAAAAGACTAAAACAGGCTCTGCTGTCAGGAAATTCTGGCTGAGGACATTTTCATGTGTCAATAAATGGCCAGTGGCTTTTTTAATGATTATTGAATTTAGATACAGCTATGAATATCTTTCTGAAAGTTTTAACACAGGCTTTATTGTCAAACAGGTCATGAAAAATGTTCAACCGTAAGTTCTGAAAGCTCACTAATCACCAAGCGCATAAAATTAACGGATCTTCTGAGCTGAATCCTATTCATGATTCAGTTGAACTGATTCATAGGAAGTGAATTAGTTTGTCTTGGAATAATGCAGACTTTACCGGATTACATAAATTTGACTTTATTTAATTTCTATGGCATTTACTTGACTTTTCCATTTCATGATCACTCTATTATAGTATACGCAATGTTGAGTCTGGATTATAATTGATAATTTCGCAAGTGTTTTTTGAGGCCTGGCACTGTGTGAGGGTTTTAAAAGCATTGAACCCTATAAAAGTGTACTATTTGTAACTTTGACAATTTAACAACGATTAATTTTATTGAACTGTTTATAAAACGAAGACTATGCAGAATTATTTTACATTTGATTATTCAATTACCGTATACCTGAATGCAGTTTGACTCCTTGGAAAACAATAAAATGCTGTTTATTTAATTAGTATCTTTTTCTTTATTGAATTTATCTATGCTTGTAGACTGCTTATTATATTTTATGCACTCCCATACAGAATCCTCCAAGTCAGTCTAATATTTTAAATTCTTTCCAATTATTCAACTCATCTAGTGAATTTGTATTCATATTGCAATATATAATGCAGAATGAAAAAATGTCAATGTTAGATTTTTCCAATATCGTGCAGCTCTAATTTATTATGTAAAACGCTGTTTACATCCAATTAAATATATTTATTAAGCCTAAAACCAATGCACGTTTTACATCTTTCAATTATCATGACATTTCCCAGGCAATAATAACTAACAATACATTTATTTAGTTTTATTATATATATTTTTTTTATTTCAGTAACCCTTTTTGCATGTAGTGTTTTTGTTAACTTCATATTTATTTATTTTAGTTTTAGTTCACCCTATATATCCTCTATTAAAGTTATTAATATATTATAAAAAGTAGTTGTATTTTTTATGAATCTAAAATCTCTGAATCTGAAATCTAACTTTTTGAGGCATTTTTGCTCATTGTCATACACTCAAAATAAATAAATAAATAAATAAATAAATAAATAAATAAATAAATAAATAAATAAATAAATAAGTAAATATATTGGGACAACTTAATTTTTTATGTTCAATCTACATAAATTTGTTAAAAGTGTTAAGTTAACTTGATCAATTTGTGTCGGGACAACATAAATGAATTGTGTGAAACCCTGCATTTTTTACAGTGTATATCCAGTACACTAAAAATATGCATGCATCACTTACTTTGCTGAATAGTTTTAACGCCTCTCAGCATAGTGGCAGCGAACACAAACAGGCAGCCGGTCTGGTCGAACTGCACCTCGCCCATAATGCTGAAAGACGCCCCGAGGCAGATGGGCATCATCGCGGTGTACTTGAGGATGTGGTGCTGCTTGCCCAAAATCAGCGCCGAGATCGCCAGCGTGAACAGTGGCGTCGTGGTGTAGATCATCTGCGCGAACGAAAGCTGCACATAATTGAGTCCCACGTTTCCGAACGCGATGCTGGCGCAAAACGTCAAGCTCAGCAGGAACACTTTGCATTTGGCGCTGGTGGTCAGGTCCTGCTCGCCAACGCCTTTGTGCCGGACGACCCTGCTTTTGATCAGCCCGTAGTCCACCACTATCGCCGTCAGCATGTGCAGGGCCGACAGCAGCAGCGGGTATCTGAAGTTGTAAACGGCGAATATCCATTTGTTGAGGCTGGATATGGTGGTGCCCGTCACGAGCCACACGGACACGGCGAACATGAGGTGCAGCATTTCTGGAGCTCGCCGGCTCCTCTTGCCGGAGTCCCGGGTCTCCTCGCGCTTGGCGGAGCAGCCATCGGCGCTGATCATGGTCGCTTCATCTTCGCACCTGCGGGGCAAACACATCTTAAGTCGGCAACGAACATACATTATTCATCTTCGCAAAGTAAATCAGTTGGTATCCGCATGAAACGAGTCGGAAATGTTCCTTCAGTGTTTCTGTGTTAGGAAGAGTGCT
Organism: Danio tinwini; assembly: GCA_903798205.1. Classification (NCBI taxonomy): domain Eukaryota; kingdom Metazoa; phylum Chordata; class Actinopteri; order Cypriniformes; family Danionidae; genus Danio; species Danio tinwini. Next base: position 3,765,607 of record CAIGQZ010001492.1, on the reverse strand, counting down.
ATGACTGGTCTTAACGCGCTATAGCAACCGTGTGTTTTGGAAGCAGACAGTAAAAACATTCCGTCTGGTCTGCATACACGTGTTATTATGTGTTGCGGATTTGGCTGGTGACGTAAGGCACTGACGGGAGTTTGTTTTGGGCATGAGCAGTGGTAGAGATTCAGTCGGACGAATCGGTTCGCTTGAATGTTCAATGTTTCGAAAGAGCATACTGTCATGTTTTGGCTCATATGACAATAATAACATTGTTATTAAATTGTGAGTATAAGATGTAAATAAGCCGTTTACAGTGTCGTTTAAAGGAATATGCATATGCTAGCTAAAATGTATTTTTGCTGTTAATTTGCTCACTTTCTGGTCCAATCCCAGATTAAATTGATGTAAAAATGGTTTTATATTCCAACATTCATTCATTTTTGAATAGTGTCAACTTGGTCTCTATATTGTTTACCATGCTACATTGAATATTTGGTCTGAAAAGCAAGTATGACTTCAAAACAACATTAATACTATTGAATTGACTGTGAACAATGTTGTTCTTTGGCTGTTAATATTATTTCCCTACTTAACGTTTTCAAAGAATACTTTTCTGAAATTAAGTTATTAATGAGGTATAGTCACAATGTGCGAATATAAAACCAACTTACCTCAATCAAGATTAAGGTGACTCTGAGATGGAAACAGAGGAAGATTTCACCATAATCTCATTTGTTATTACCTGCAAATTACATATAAATTATACAGTAAATTATGCGAATTTATTACCAAGCAGATCAACTGAATAATATAACAAATCAACTCGGGAAAATCATTGTATATTCTTAGTTTCTCTAGATGTATAGATCTATTAGGAATGGATTTGAGTAAAATGTTAATTTTAGTTAACTTTTGTTTCCAGAAAATGACTGTTGGCTAAACATGTTTTCAGTTTTTGCGTCAGGGTAAACTATTAATCAAAATTGATTTTGTTACTTTTCTTTAGTTAAAACAAAATAAACATGTTTAGACAAGTTCAAATTACAAGTTAACATTTTTACACAACTTTGTTATTACACTTATAGCACTATACATGGTTCTCATTGAGAACATATTATAAAAATGTAATTTTGTAATAATTATGTATATTTTAATTATTTAACTTGTCTGTTTACTAGAATAATTGCATTTTTTTTTTCATTTTATGCCATGCTTTCAAACATGGCTCTTTACCACTCATATTAGAGAAAGTTAGCCTATTTTAAAAAATAATGAATTATAATTTTGTTACTCACTAATAAGATAATTTAAAAACAGTGTAGCTCATTTCAACCCCCTAAGACTTTGTTTGTCTTCAGAACAAAAAAATCTAATGTATTGTTATATTAATTTTATATGAAGTTATATCAATGAATATGAAGTTTATATGAATTAAGGCATAGTTATAATAGTTTATAATCTGCAGAAGTTTTGGACAAGAAATATCAGATTTCACGGAAAATAAGAAGATTTAAAGTTATATGGGGTGTAACATGATGAGTAGCTAAATAATAAAGTCATTTGCATTAGAGCATGATTCACATTTTTGAATTTATTAAAAAGAATCGACTGGTGAGACTGAATCATCGCCGCAGGAAAATTTCACAAGCCCATAGACCAATTAGAAACTGGCTCGTGTTGCGCTGCCTGGTTTGGATTGGCCGCCTTCGGTTAATTCAAAATACAGTATTGAAATAGTTCGCCTGTAAGCAAATGATTAACAAATGTATTGTCAAACAGTCTGAACAGTCAGTGAGTCGCTGGATGTATTTGCTGCTGACTTCACTGCGGTCTATGGCTTTTAGATTGACAGTGCAGCAAATGGTCGCTCCGTGGTCCAGGCTTATTTCATCCGGGATCCCGTGATGGGGTGCCTGAAACTGCGACGACCCTTCAGCACAGCTAAATCTAACAAATGATGACCCAATAATGTCTACAGTAACCGAACTACAGTAACGATATTCAGAGGCCGTATGTTTGTGTAAGAATGACGCTGGCCGATGACGTCGAGTCACCGCAGCGTCGCTATTTTGCTCCCGTTTGTAAGTGCAATTTCCATGTGTAGACTATAATACAGTCCCTAATACAGTTTTATATTCTCGTTTTTCCTGAACCATATAAAGGACGCGCTTGTTTTGATAACCACATTGCTCGCTAATAGGAGTCACGTCAAGTGAATTATAAAAGCAAAACGTTTACAATAAGATGATAAATAACAACCTCGCGCAGCCGTTTAGCAGAAAAAAATAAACAACAACAGTATGTAACTTGTCAACAGCGTGTTTCTTACCGTATTCCCGCACTGTTGAAGATGGATGTGTGTAATTATAGATGCCATCGGCCCTTTCGGTGAACTGCCAGTTGTTGCCAGATCAGCTGTGCATGACGTCACCGCGGAGCGTCTGTTCTGTTCATTCTGTGCGCTGCTAAAAGGTGACCATCCGGCACGTGGACTGTCCGTTTACAAAGAAAACCTGGAGCTAAGGCTTATTTATTGCATTAGCAATGAGAATTTGTCGTGTCATAATTATATCTCGTAAACCAGAAAGAGGTCGTTATTTAATGTTTATATATATTTTTTTTTATTCACTTTTTATACTGATGTGTGGTTTAACAAATAATTCTGATGTTGTACCACCCCCACTTGTTCTATTGGTTTATTATGCTTTTTGGACCATCATAAAAATGAACCCCCTTTTACAACAACAGCAATCCATAATTGTGTCATATGCCACTTAAATTGGAAGAATCTGAACTTTAATTTGGTATGTGCCACATTGAATAATTATGGTTCATTTTTAAATATAAGCTTAACACTGAAATTTCTAATATATATATATATGAGCAATTCCATGCAAATGTCAACCTAGCCATGAAAAAAATAAAGTTTTTACCAAAATAGCGAAACCACTTCTGCGTTTTTTGTGTAGGCTTGTATTTAAAGTGCTTTAAAAATACTTAAAAATGTCTTTGTCAATGTTTTCAAACAATAATATTTGATTTACAAAAGTCACACAAGTGGCAATTTCACATCTGTCACATCCATAACAAAGCTTTTTTTTTATAAATGTAAAAATGTAAGATCAAATAAAATCAATCATGTTTGTTCTATAGTGAGCCGACTCTTATCCTGTTGATTAGCATAGTTTCTTTTGGGTTGTACAGTTTAATTCACAGAATTTTTACAAAGCATGTTGTATTACTGTAAACTC
>CAIGQZ010001492.1:3741788-3752746 GCA_903798205.1 Danio tinwini | reverse complement strand
GATAGATAGATAGATAGATAGATAGATAGATAGATAGATAGATAGATAGATAGATAGATAGATAGATAGATAGATAGATAGATAGATAAATGGATGAATGGATGGATGGATGAATGGAATGAGAGATAGATGGATGGATGGATGGATGGAATGAGAGATAGATGGATAGATGGATGGAATGAGGGATAGATAGATAGATGGATGGATGGATAGATAGATGGAATGAGGGATGGATGGAATGAGGGATAGATAGATAGATGGACGGACGGATGGATGGATAGACAGACAGACAGATGAATTAACAGACAGATGATAGACAGACAGACTGATGATAAATGGAAAGACACAGACGATAGACAATGAATAAACAGATAGATGGATTGATAGATAGACAGATGAATAGATAGATAGATAGACAGACAGACAGACAGACTGACTGACTGACTGACTGACTGACTGACTGACTGACTGACTGATTGATTGATTGATTGATTGATTGATTGATAGATTGATTCTCACGGGAGAGGGTATTTCTTCCACAGTAGTTTCGGAGGTAGAGTCTGATAGACAGTTTTCTGTTTGCCTTCAGATCCTCCACAACCATGGCTGCTCTCTATGATCTTTGCACTCTCCATTTTTTCGTCCCATGTTCCAGAGAGAATGTAGTGTGCGCTGCCTTCACCGTCCGTCACAACGCCTGTGACCTGCAGAAGGACACACGAACACACACACACTTACACGTATCGGCCTGCAGAGGGCAGCAGCACACAGCCCTGCACTTCACATGCTGGAATATTCAAACTGAATGAAGGCGATTGATGCACAGACTGACCTTGCGTGGAACATCTCTGGAAAAATAGCTGTACGGGGAGAATTTGAGGTGGCACGTGTCCTTGCTCCGGTGGTTCACTATTATAATGTCTCCAGACTGCATCAGAACAAAGAGTGGTACATTAATAACAATGACAGAGCAATGGCGAGTGTGGCTTCGAATAAAGTGCCGTGAAATGAATATTTATCAAGGAAGTTAATATGGTCTGTTTTGATGTCATGCTTTGATTGTCAATTATTTTAACAGCATTTCCCCACTGAATGAATATTAGAGCCTTAATAAGTGCTTCTTGTTTCCTCTGCAGTGGGAAGACAGGAGAACAGAGTCTATGGTGAATTTCTCCAACAGATGGAGTGCTGAAGATGAGTCATGTTACACCACACAGATGAGTCAAACTGTAGATTTTATTCAAAAATGAAATTTCTGTAATCATTTAATCACCCTCACGTTGCTGCAAACACTATTGACACTTCAGATGGTGCTATAAAAGCTACAGTAAAGATCAGCATTTAGTAATTATTTGAAGCTGTTTTGCTGTTGGGGGGTGGCACGGTGGCTCAGGGGTTAGCACTGTCGCCTCACAGCAAGAAAGGTCACTGGTTCAAGTCCCGGCTGGGTCAGTTGGCATTTCTGTGTGGAGTTTGCATGTTCTCACCGTGTTCGTGTGGGTTTCCACAGGCCCAACAGTCCAAAGACATGCGCTTTAAATGACTTGAATAAACTAAATTAGCCGTAGTGTATGAGTGTGTGTATGGGTGTTTCCCAGTACTAGGTTGCAACTGAAAGGGTATTCGCTGTGAAAACATATGTTGGATAAGTTGTGGTGACCTCTGATCAGGGGCGGATTTAACCTATAAGCAGGGTAAGCGGTCGCTTAGGGCCCCAAAACATCTGGGGGCCCCAATAAATAAATCTAGCAGTATAAATGACACCTAAAAACTATATATACATTGTTTTCTATCATATTTTGTATGAAAGCCAAACAAATAAAATGATTACATAATTAAATATTATTTAATATACAATTAAATATATTATTATTATAATAATGTAATAATAATATTATCAAAAAATATCCAAATTTATAATATATATATATAATTTTTTGTTCTAAATTCATTTTAAGAAATCTAATTATTTAAAATATTAAGATTACATTAAGATAAAGCGTAGAAAAGAAGATTAAGTGATATAAAAAAACATCAAACTTAAATAAAAGTAAAAAAGGTACATTTCAGGACCTGGGGCCCCATGGCAGGATTTGTTTAGGCCCCCCCAAATCACTAAATCTGCCCCTGCCCCTGATGAATAAGTGACTAAGCTGAAGGAAAATGATATATATGTATATAGTAGTGCTATGTATATAGTGTTTTAAATGATGTATCTGTGCAGTTCATTATTTTGTAAAAATTTCTAATCTTTAATCAAATACTATATCCTTCCGTCCTCCATCAAAACAAGTTTTCTTCACTTCTGGTCACATAGAATACCTTTAGAGCAGGGCTATCAATTCTTTACGGCGGGCTATCAGTGTGTCTTGTTTCTGCCCTGCCTTCACGAGAGGACAAATAACAAATATAGTATCATTCCATCTGTAAAATTTAGCTCCTCACATAATGATCCTCCACAACTGAGTGCTAACTGACATGCAAATCTTCCTCCATTTTGTCAGCGATGTTCCTTCTTATTGTTGGCAATCTTGTAATGATCCAATAGGTTCCCAAAGGACAAAAATTCACACCACCCTTTATTTTTTTTCTAATTTTAGAAACCGTTTCAATAACAATAGGGAACAAACGAACTTAAGTTCTGTATCATGCCGACTTTAAGGGTCATAAAATGAGACATTTTGTTTTACAAATAAAAGGTCATTGGACTGTAAAAACTGTAACAAAACTTAAGCCGTGGTCACACTAGATTTGTGCTTGCGAAATGTTGGCGTACGATGTGTGAAAAGGGGCAGGATAAAACAATATGATTATTGGCTCCATATTTTAAACTTCTGTACAGAGAAGTCACATTTTGATCTTCTATTGGTCTCACGCAATCACGTGATGCGATTTCGCAGGTGAGAGTTTACCAAGCTTGAACTTTCAAACGCAGTAAAAGCTTGCGTTACCGGTCCGCCGCATTCACTTGCATATAAATGGAGAAAAAGTGTAGTGTGTGAACGCGGCTTTACTTGTTAGTCTAAAACATCTTATATAGGTTGTTTTCACATGACATCATTGATGCCGCGCGAGACTCAGATGGAGGGCAGAAAGTGATGCTACTACATTGGAATCGCTATCAGGAGATAAAAATGTTTATGATTTGTGTTGTTTATAATTGTTTAAATCAGCCAAAATTATAAATGTCAAACAGCTTTTATAGGCTTTCAAAAGTTTTTGCTCATAAAGGGGAGAAATTTCAAGAAATTGGCTTAAAAACGAAAGAAAAGGCGGCATGTAATAAACATTCATTCAATATATTCATGTGTACAAACTTTTTTTTAACATGATAATTCATTTGAAAGCACTAATAATTATTATATACAGGCCTAGATATGTATATTATGTTACTGTGTTATATAAAAATCTGATACAAACACCACCACACGTATACAAAATCCAGCACAAGAAAAATAACTTTCCCTGCTCTGCAATGAAATCTCCACCTTGTTTTGCAATAATCCATGTCTTTACTGGCGTTTCGGAGGAATAAACAACCCATAACGTGAACATCGAGATGCGCAGCAACGGTGAATGTATGTTGATGGTAAGTTCGACAGAACAAAAAAGAAATATACCATTGCGAGCAAAACTAGACAGTTGTTATTGTGGAGCACTTTTTACCATCCACTCAAATATATATAATAATGATGAAATTAATAATGTAGACTATTCATCCACGCTTTTATGTTCTTTCATCTGTTTTTTCGTGTATATGTCTGGAAGACATAACGTTATCCACATTGAAAAAACTACAGTAATTTATAATATGGTTTTGAACCACACTATAGTAAAGTGTATAATGTATAGTACAGCTCATTGTTAATGAATGCTACAAAATACTTAACCATATAATTACTACAACAGTTTAATTCAAGTATGCTTCAAAATACTATAGTACTTACTTTAATATTTTTTTTCATCTCAACGGCAGGCAAATATATTTTAGTTCAGAACAAAACTCGGTCCTCTTCATAATATAAGGATCATGCCCAACATATGTGGTTATTTTCTGTTTACATCTCCTTTGAAATATGGTATAAATCGCTAAAATACAGACTTTCCTCTATGTTTCCCATTCAGTTTTTTACTTCCTGCCGGGTCACAAGAACCCATACCTGTCAACCCTCCCGTTTTTCCCAGGATTTTCCTGTATTTTACAGTTCTATCCCGCTACGCTATCATCCCGTAAAGGTATTTTCTGTATTTCTCTCCTTTTTTTAGTCTTTCTATGAAGAGTGCCAATAAACATTAAAGAGCCGATCCTTCCTATTCGCAACCCATACTGCTGAACCACCAGGGTCAACCCCTTGCTCTTAAATGTGAGTCTGTTCTGTGGTTTTGTTTTATTTAGGCATGAAAACACTTTGAAATAAATATAAAAACGGCGGGATTCCCTCCCTTTTCATTACAAGTGCCGTCGCCCCTCCTATACAATCCTCAAAACAGTCATAGCGGTGCGTGACTATCAGCTATCACGCTCCATAGTGATAAATAGACTCTATTTTCCAAACGGATTCTGTACACGCAATTTGAAGCAGAGCGAAAGTCTGGGTTTTTAATGAGCATCAACCTTTAGGAAAGCAATAAAAGGCTTTCATTATGATGTTAGATGTGTGCATTTTTAAAATGACACCTGTTATTTAATAATCAAACGAAAAATCCAAACAAATCAGATTCATTCGTTGCTTTTTAATCAGAATGTGCATGTTATACAGTGAAGAAAAGATTAATGACATTTGATAACTGAATTATATGTCTTTATAATAGCTATTCATTTTAACAAGCATATAATGGTGAGCATATCCCTTATTTTCACATCCCAGTGTTAACAGGTATGCCAGAACCACGTGATTGAAAACAACCTATTGAAGTCAATGGCAAAATGGCAGTTTATGAATGTAACACTGTAGCGATTGGGTCGGGGCTGAGAGCCGTGGGAACGGGTGAGGCCAGTGCTTGAGTGATAACGAGAAGCACCTGTTATGAGATGCTAGGGGGAGCTCTGAATAATAAAAGGAGAGACAGCGGTAAAAGACAAGAGAAAGGGCCAGGCCTGGACATTTCAGTTTGGCGGTAGCCACCATGAGGAGCTGCAGCCCGATTGTTTTATTTTTTCATTATTGAAAATATTTTTTCTATCTGTCGTTTCTCCGCCTCCTTCTTCCCGAAGGCCAGGTGGTCATTAACTTCATTACAAACACCCTATTACACAATAGTGTGACCAAACTCCGCCTCGACTGAAGATCAACGCCCACTTTTGCATCACTGCCTGTCACAAAGATATACACAGGAGATCCAAATGCAAGTGAAAAAACAAGATGATTTATTAAAAGAGTCACAACTGGTTTAATCACACCAGATATAGTGTTGAGCAAGGGTGCTCACACTGGGAATGCAAACGAGAGAATAAAGTTCATCCGAGAAATAGCGCCAGATAGAAGTATCACTGATATCTCACCAGATATCGAGGGAAGGGGAAGGCTATCGCTAGCTAGCAACTCTCCAGGAAATCGACACGCTTACCAGCGGTAAAGTTAATCAGAATAGCGGATTGGGATGAAGTCTCTCACAGATAATGTTGTCATCAGAGCAGGCAGAAGTAACAACATCAGAGAAACGGAGACGTGCATAAGGTCCACATGAAACATGCTAAGTCGGAGAGCCTCCACCACAGCGAGCGAGAGAGTCTAACAGAAGCAGACACAGGAGTGAACAAACAACGGACTGATAATGCTAACTACAAAACACTAAACATATATAGTGCGCAGAATCCGCAGCAGCTGTGACTGATAACAAACACCTGTGCGTTGAGTAGTGACAAAACATGTAACCACCCAGCTGATGAATGTAAACACACATACACACACACACACCATGCGGTGAAGAACTCAAACAAGACACACCCACTTCCCACACACACACATACACACCCACACACACCGATACAAGAAAAACAGAAAGATCCACAAACGTGACAACTGCCCAGTTAGCAGTTAGTTGTTCGCTGGTTGCCCAGCATCCTCTGTTAACAAACTTCAGCTAGTACAAAATGCAGCTGCCAGAGTTCTTACCAGGTCTAGAAAATATGATCATATCACCCTAATTTTATCCTCTTTACACTGGTTGCCTGTTAAGTTTCGTATTAAATATAAAATATTGCTTCTTACCTATAAAGCTTTAAATAATCGGGTTCCTGTTTATCTAACCAACCTTCCATCTCGCTACAATCCAACCTGCTCTTTAAGATCTCAAAACTCAGGGCTTTTGGTAGTTCCTAGAATAGCAAAGTCGAATAAAGGAGGTTGAGCCTTCTCATTTATGGCCCGTAAACTCTAGAATAGCCTTCCTGATAATGTCAGAGGCTCAGACACACTCTCACAGTTCAAAACTAGATTAAAAACCTATCTTTTTAGCAAAGCATACACTAAGTGCATCACTTAGCTGTATGACGCATGATTGTGCCCCACGCAGGTTTTTGCATCTCGTTTATATACACTATGAACAGCAGCTACGCTAATTATTCTCTTTATTCTCTATTTTCACCTGGGGGTACTCTATGCAGCGCCACTGATGCGGTTTAAGACCAGCGACGAGATGATCCCAAGGTCTTCATAATCATGGACCAGGCTATATCCTGAGCAGCTGCTGTGGTGGTCATGGTGGAGTGAGAGCACGAGATTGATTCCTGTAATGCTCCGAGGACAGACGAGTCTTCGCTGAGGTCCAGCTTCCGGCGCCTAGACTGCAGCTCTGCACAAAACGTTTCGCCATAGGAGAAATGGTCGTGCCCAACTGAGCCTGGTTTCTCTCTAGGTTTTTTAAATCTTCACTTTCGCCAATTGGTAAAGTTTTTTCCTCGCCGCTGTCGCCACTGGCTTGCATGGTTCGGGATCTGTAAAGCTGCGCATCGATGGAATTGCTCCACAGTGTTTGGCCTCTCAGTAGTGATTATTAACCACACTACACTGAGCTAAACTAAACTGAACTTAAACTCTGAAAACTGAACTGATACTGTTTAAATTTTTAACTATAATCTTCTATTTGAAGCTGCTTTGACACAATGTACATTGTATAAGCTCTATACAAATAAAGGTGAATTGAATTGAATTAGCCCCACCCACTGATTCACTATATACATTACAAGATGCAAATGCAGGTCTACACTAGAAACCAAACCTTCCTTCTGATCCCAACACTAGAAAGATTGAGAAAACTTTTTTAACGAAGTAAGGGTGAGTGTAATGCATAGCAGATGCAGTGTAATACAGAGTACTTACCTGATCAATCCATAGCTTGCCCACGATAATATTGTGCACGGTGGAGGTCACCTTGCTCCACACATAATGATTCCCACTGGTGTGGAACTTAAGGTGAATGTTGCCTGCAGAGAGCAAAGAGCCATTAAGATCACATAATAGCAGGAGGATGAGAAATGTAAGTGGAAATGAAAGTGAACAAGGTCGCTCTGAAAATAGCTCAAAGCCGCAGTATAAAAGGCTGAGTAAAAATAGAAACTATAAAGCAACGTTTACCTAATGCAGCACTTCTATACATGTACTTCATATCTGCATAGAGTGACTGTAGTTATTAATAGAGCTCTAATAGTTCATGATGAATTACCTAATGGCATGATGGAGATGTATTTGCCACGAAATTTGCTGTCGATGGTGATCTCCTGCCACAGAGTCCAGCCTCGCTGTGAAATGACGTGATGTGCTGCCGCTGGGGGATGATGACTGATCTGAGAGAAACACAATCTGTCAAAATGTGTGCTCAATCTCTGACAGCATTTTAATCAAAAGCTAAGTAAAATATGTGCTGTGTGTTTTTATTATTATTTATATACGAACAGCTGTTCAAGAATTGTGTCAGTTAGATTTATGTAAAGTTTGTAAAGAAATCGTGTATGCTCACCTAGAGGCAATTATATGATCAACAATACTAGTTGAAAAAAGTAATATTATGAAATAAACATGGTTTTACTGTAGTTTAGTGTTAAATGGTCTTCTGAAATCATTATAATTTGCTAGTATACTAATATGCTGAATAACACAACATTCTTAACCCTTGTGTATTACTTCGCCCACATACAGCAACAAGCAGAGGACACTCTACAGTTTGACAAATATTGCTGCTGTTGAACAACATAATGTACCTTTAAGGCTTTTTTAGTGAAGAATGTAGTTGTTTAGATTGCAACTATGCTGTTTATTTATAAGGATAGTACCTATTTTACATATTTATAATTTCTGAGAGACAGCGCGTCGGCGGCCATTAGCCTGTTTTTGAGCAGATCAAAGATGGCTGACGTTGTTCATCCACAAGATGGTGACAGAAACCGCATAATAAGCCCTTAGAGCAGTGGTGTCCAAAACTCAGTCCTGGAGGGCCGGTGTCCTGGAGAGTTTAGCTCCAACTCTAATCAAACAAACCTGAACCACCTAATCAGGTTCTTACTAGATATAGTAGAAACTTCCTGGCAGGTGTGTTGAAACAAGTTGAAGCTAAACTCAGCAGGACACCAACCCTCCAGAACCGAGTTTGGACACCCCTGACTTAGAGGATAAAAACAGCGTAAATTCTAACTACAGCTGATCAATTCTTTTTTAAACAGGTAAATGACATTCTAAGTCGATCTTTCTTTTTTGTATGTTGTAGTGCTGTATTAATACCATATAATTGTAGTGTATTGCGTGAAAGATGGTACTCATATCAGGAATGTATGTTTCTTTTGTGTTGGCCACTCTTTGTATAACCCTGAGTTACTTTTTGGTTCGCCATCTGTTTGGTTCCAATGCGTCTCCTGATTTTGTTACTGCAGACTAGTTCAGTAAAAAGAAAGAAAGAAGAAATGGCCGACATGTGTTTAGCGTTTTTACTTATCGCAAACACAACAGTAATCTGGTAGTGCACTGCTTTGGCTTTTTCGGGGTTAATTCTTGTGATATCCCGATTTCAACAGAGAAATACTGGGCAATCTCTGTAGACTGAGATGGCCATTTTATGCAGTTCAGCATTATAATCTTAAAATGTCTGCAAAATCACCTATTTTGTCTTCACTTTAGACATTACGCTAGAGAATCATTCAAATACAAGCTCTAAAGTGACATTGGTGAATTAGTAACGGCTTCTGCTGTTCTGACGTCAGCTGCAGATGTGAATTAATGGCGGAAGAAAGTAGTTCCTCATACAAAAGGATTTTTAGACTCTCCGTGTTTGATTTTCTTTGTTATACACACAATTATGCCGTCGAACTGTATTAATGCAATATCACATTCGTAGCAGTGCAGTGTGGCTGTATATCGTCACTGGTGGGACACTAAGGCTACACACTAAGGTTCACACTGCAAGGCTTAATGCTCAAATCAGATTTTTTCTCAGATCAGATTTTTTTGCCTAGCTGTTCACACTGTTGTTATAAATGTGGCCAATATCAGATTTGCAGTGTAAACAGATCATGGTCGTAAACTGAATCGCATGCGCAGAAGTACAGTTACGGACAACACAAAATGTCTAATTATGCACACAATGTGTATACTGTATGAAGCACGTTGTCAGATTATGCTTAATATGATTATTGCCCTTTTCACAGACAACCGTGGTGTATTACATGAACTGTAAAGGGGTGTTCTGCTACTACTAATGTGTATTTCGGCTTTTGAAACCTAAAATAAGTCTCTTGTGATTGAAAACACTGATCATTTGGGATTTATGACAACCGCGGCGCGCGTCTGTCTGAGCACCGGTGTAGTGAACTCATCAAGGGTTAATGAGCAGCCGCAGACTGAACTGTGAAGGCAGAATTGGTTTATCTCCGTTTGCAGCTATTTTATTTTACTTCGTTATAAACAACAGACACGTGCAGATGGTTTTGGTGCTTGAGCTCCTGCTCTTTATTCGCTCAGAGGATTCGCTCCTTTGTGCACGGATCTCCTTTCCGCTCTTTAGCATCGCGATCATCCCGTGCCCCGATCGTTAACCAGAGTGATTAACAAGCACCAGTTTTGCCTTCAAAATCTTTTTCAAAATGAACAACCAACTTTCTGTGGTAAAGTAATCGCCCTGTGTGTTATTCTACTATGCTGCAGAGATGTAGATGATGTTTGCAGCACAGAATGATGACGTATGTTGCTCAAAGATTATGTAAAAGTCACATGAAATCCGACATAACTGTTTACACTGTGGTCGCATTGCAAAACATCAGATCTGTGTCTGATTTAAGACTACATATGAAAGTGGCACAAATCTGAAGTGAAAAGATCAGATTCCATGCGGTTTGGGTTGTTCACACTGTCAAGACCTGAGTCACATATGGGAGAAAAGATCAGATTCGGGCCACATTTGCCGGCAGTGTGAACGTAGCCTAAGGCCTGCGGGCTCGTGTCACTGCGCCTCCGACCAGTGCCGATATACAGCCACATTGCACTGCTACTCGTGTGATATTGCTCAGATAATACTAATTTGCAGACAGGTGTTAAAACACACAAGCAAATGCTATGCATGGTTTGTAACTGTAAATGCAATGTAATTATGATGTGTGTCAAAAAAAGTTTATAAAAATAATAATTATAATAGCACTATTTATAATACTATTAATACTCAGTTTTTTTTCACAAACAAACACAGCAATTGATCATATTCTATTAATATGTATTTTAATATATTTTATTACAGTTATTAACTATTAACAGGTATATAACTATTCCTGATTTTTCCCAAACTGGTAAATGTGTGTTAATTATAGTTTATATATTATTTATGAAGTATTATTATTTGTATAATTATTTATGAATTTTTAAATCTGACACACCATACAACCTCTCTTAAATGTCTTTTCAGCAGTATACTTTTAACATTTACAGGTTATATTTTCTGGAAAATACTGCATAGTCAATATATATATATATATATAT
>CAIGQZ010001492.1:3720975-3736788 GCA_903798205.1 Danio tinwini | reverse complement strand
GAGGGCAAATTCTTCAGCAGGATAGCGCTCCTTCTCATACTTCAGCCTCCACATCAAAGTTCCTGAAAGCAAAGAAGGTCAAGGTGCTCCAGGATTGGCCAGCCCAGTCACCAGAACATTATTGAGCATGTCTGAGGTAAGATTAAGGAGGAGGCATTGAAGATGAATCCAAAGAATCTTGATGAACTGTCATTGCAGAGATGTATGGATGCAGTCCTCCAAGTTCATGGGAGTCATACACAATATTCTTTCTATTTCCACTGCACCATGACTTTATATTCTTTATTGTACATTATTTCTGTTAAGTGACAAGACTTTTGTCTTAGCAAAGTCAGACCTTACTGTCCTAATTAAATAATTAAAAATCAAGGCATGATCATATTTTATTTGGTAAAATAAGTGTAATCTATAGGCCTTTGCCTTGCATATAAGCCACTTCTAATACCAAATGATCAACTAGAAGTCAAGTTATGATTTGTTGTTCCTAAAACTGTTCCTAAGTGACAAGACTTGTCAGGTAGTGTATATACATTTTTAGTTTTGGTGAATTGCAGTGTGAATTTGTGAAAAGCTTAGAAGCTTTTAAGTGTATTCCAATACATTTATGAGAATGGAGCACTACTGAAACAGGGGTTTTATGACCCTTTAGGTTATTCAGTGTTATTTTAGTATGCATAGTTGTGTTTGGATTTATTATTAATGAACAAAGGCCCAAACTCACATTGTCGTCCTGGCTCCAGCTACTAGATAAACTTCCACTGGTCACGCTCTGGTTACTGCTCAAGAGTCTGAGAGACACAGACACACAAGCGCAGGGTGAAATATCATCTGCCTTTTACTGTAAACATGCAATGTGCAAACAACACTTGAAGGAAGATCATGCATTATTCAGACATAAGGTAAATACCCGTACGCACATAAAATAAAATGAGGAGACCACTCGGCAATTCACAGTTTCTCTGGATTTACTGGATTACTTATTATTACAATAAGTATGTGTTAGAGAATTTTTTTTACATTTGTTTTATTCTGTAAGGGTCTGAGAACTTTTCATTCAAATTTCAAACCAAATACTGTCACTTAAAGTTTGTATTTGTACAATATATAAATACTTTACTCTTCTAGCATTAAAACATCGGTATTGTGCTGTCCAAAAAAAATAATAATTATCTGAAAATATGGCAGCTTTTTATGGGAAAAAGGGTCTAAATGAAAACAGCTTTATTTTAAATTTGGAGGAAATGTCATCTGTGGTTTACAGAATAAAACAAAAATTATATTGTAAATTAAACATAGCTATAAATCCAAAGAAAAAAACTTTTAATTAATGTCTATGGCTGTATATTATTTATAATTTTTTTATGTGTCAGATGGTCAGTGATTGCCATTGACTATTATATGATGAGTGTATGAACCTGTGCTGTGAGTGATTGTCCGCAGGCACTGTGATGAAGGCTGGAGAATCTTCCATGGCATCAAAGAACTCTATGTCTTCATTCTCTTCACTAGATTCTCCCTCCGGTGTTCCCTCCGCTGCTTCTGAAGAAAAAAAAAAGACACATTTAAAAAAGGGTCAGCATTTACCAGCTTTAGTGAGTACTGCATTTTAAGTCTGACTTAAATTAAGATCAACATGCCAATATATTTAGTATTTGTCACTTAAATTTATGTTGATTTGCATTTCAAAACTATTCAAATGTAAATAATTTATTCCTAGTTTTTATTATTGCTTAGTACATTTTAAACACAGAATGACAGAAGCACTTTCACTTCCATTCAAAGATTTGGAGCCAATTTGGTTTTTAATCTTTTGAAAGTCTCTTGTGTGCACCAAGACTGCATTAAGTAAATATAAAAACCAGGAATACAACAAAAACAAAATTAGACATATTATTTCATTTTAAAATAACTGGAGGAAGTTTGTTTCAACCACAGAATAAAAACATCCAACAGCTTAAAAATGTCTTTTACAGGCTTTTAGAGATTTATCTTTTAAATGTATATAAAAAAACTTCCATCTTGAGAATACATGCTAAATAAAGACTTAATTTCTTGCTAAAAAAATAACTGAATAAAACTTTAACTTTGAAATGCTTGTGGACATCAACACTATTGTAAAACTTTAAAATACTAGAATAAATATGTCACATGATCAACTTTTAAGGGTTTTTTTCGGTGGAAAAAAAAAACAGCTTGGACATTCTGTAAACTATCTCAGCAGAAAAAAAGTCTCACTGTTGTGTGTGCTGGGTGACTCTCTCCAGGCTCTCTCCAGACTGTTGTGCTGTTTGGCTAGCTGCTCAATGGTCTCCTCCAGGTGGTGGCGCTGTTCCCTCTCATACTGCAATGCACGCTGCCACCGCCGGCTGTGTGCCTCTGCTAGATCCACAAAGTCCTGACAGGCCTATTACAATTGAATAATTTTATAACCATTATTAAATTCATAACCCCTCTTTTTTTATTCACTCTCTTGTTTTAAGATTACAATGCCTAATGTTGAGTTAAAAGGGTCATATAATGCCCCCCTTTTTAAAAGTCTCAGGTTTCCCTCAATGTCTGTGATGTCTCAGCTCATAGTACCTCAGAAACATGAATTATGCAATACTGTAAATGCCTAATTTGGAAGAAAAAACATGTTGATTTTGTGTGCCTCTTTAAATGCAAATGAGCTGCTGTGCCACACCCAAGCCCCCTCCCCTATCCAGAAGGCAGAGTCCGGCAGAGTTCTTACAGCTTGTGCTTCTGTGAGTTTAACAAGAAACACAAGAAAGCTGTATTTATTTTAAAGCCCTGTCAGTTTGAACTCCTGATAAAGACACAAGCTGTACACAGAAAGATGGCTGTCAGATGGCACAGCTTGTGAGTGACTAAACTAAATAAAGCGATTCTCTTCAATATAGTTGATTCAGACTCATTCATGAATTATTTTGTAATTTTCCATAAATCTGCTATATTAGCGATTAAAATATTACTTATCTAATTAATGTTAGCTTGTTTACAATAGCTTATTGCATAGTGCATTTTCCATCTATTGTTTTATTTGTGACGACTTCGCATAATCTTAACTTAACATTAACTGCCACAATTAGCATATTGTTTGGCTGTGCATTTACTAAATGAGCACTGTGCTTTGAATTTAAAATGAAATTTAAGACCACCAAACCTGTAATGTAAATACATATGTATCAGGCCCCTTTTTTCTACTGGCCTAGTCAGTAGAGATTTTTACTTGCCCTGCCAAAATTTTCTCCGCCCCTCCAAAAAAAAAAAAACGTGGCTATCGCTGCCACTTACAGAAAAATAAAATATTTATATATCAAGATCATGAAAGCAGCAGGACTTTCAGAAGTCGAAACTATAGAGAAGTAGAAACTATAGCTTTTTTGTTGGTCTGTTCAATGATCGTAAACAGTCATTGGGTTTATCAGAGTAAAGACAACTTTTTTTGTGACGTAACCAAAATATTTAAGACCTATCAAATCTGAATTCAAGGCTTTGTAATATTTTTAAGGCTTTTTATGAAAAAAAATATTTATGACTTTTTAAGGACACATCACGGACCTCATAGTGTGCTTGTTTTTGCAACTGTTTCCAACTTCTGATTCAGTTGGCAAAGGGAGAAATACTAGGAATAATAAACAACAGAAAACCATCAAACTACTTGCTCTACAAACAAGTGTGTTAATTAATATAAATAAAAAGTAAAATAATATAATGAGAAAATATCAGTTTGCAATATGAAGCAGCATAACGAACAGCTTTTAACATCTAAATATCAAAGGAAGTAAATGAGACCGGAGGTCTTGAGCCAAAAAGATTCTAATGGCTGCTTCCACTTGTACGTTAAGAATAAGGTCAATGAAAGGCTTTTTTAACTAGACGTGTAACTCACATTGATCATAGCATTGGAAGTGATGCGGAAGAGTGTGGCCCTCTCGTTGACGGTTTTCAGTTTATCTGTGCCGTCGGTGGGAGCACGCAGGTCCTCAAGTTCACTGAGGGAGCGCTGGAGAGCTGCACCGTGTTTCCCTATCAGCTCGTTGCAGGTGCTGAGGTCTTCAAGCTTGTTGACCAGAGTCTTGAGTGCCCCCTGAATCAGTGCACGGTCCGGCTGGGCTAGAGGACCCTCGTCCCCTGAGTCGTCTGCAGAAACCAGAAAATGATGGTGGAGTAAGTAGGTAAGGCTCATTCATTTATTTTCTTTTCGGCTTAGTCCCTTTATTAATCTATGGTCGCCACAGCGGAATGAACCACCAACTTATACAGCATTTGTTTTACACAGCGGATGCCCTTCCAGCCACAACCCATCTCTGGGGAACATCCATGCACACTCATTCACACACATACACTATGGACAATTCATCCTACCCAATTTACCTGTACCGCATGTCTTTGGAGTGTGGGGAAAACCGGAGCACCCGGAGGAAACCCACGCGAACGCAGGGAGAACATGCAAACTCCACACAGAAACGCCAACTGACACAGCCGAGGCTCGAACCAGCGACCTTCTTGCTGTGAGGCGACAGCACTACCTACTGCACCACAGCATCGCTTTAGGTAAGGCTCAGTTTAATAAATTAATTTCACAAAATCAATGAGATGTCTGTGTATTGAGGTAAGCAAATATTGAAATTACACCATTCTAAGTAAAAATGTACTTTTTATTTTAGAAAAGCTGTTACATTTTAGCAAGGAAATCGCATTTAATTACAGGTTATACTTATAAGTTAATCATTTATTTTTGTTGTTTGTTTGTTCTGAATTACTTCATGTTATAATTTGAAAGTATAAGGGAAGTTATTGTTTGTTATGATGCTCTGCAGCTGAACAGAGATGGTTGAATTCACTGCAGTGCCGCAAGCTGAGCTCAAATACATTTATAAATAGCACAAACGCACACAGACGCAGCGCTGGAGGCATCTGCCATGACAGCTGAGAACTAAAACTGTCCTTTTGTGGAGGTCCTTTCAATTATGAGCAGATTTTCCAGCTGAGCTTATAATGGATGCTGAAAAATTACAAGAGAAATGGACAGAGGCCGTAATGACATGAGAAAGACAGCGACAAGAACAAATTCAGAGTAGGAATGACCGATATCATTTGTCCATGCTGGGAAAAAAAAAACCAATAGAGGATCTAATGTTTTCTACAATTACCATTCATTCATTAATTTTCCTTCGGCTTAGTCCCTTTAATTATCAGGGGTCGCCACAGCAAAATGAACTGCCAACTAATCCAGCATACGTTTTACACAGCGGATGCCCTTCCAGCTGCAATCCGGTACTGGGAAACACCAATACGCACTCATTTACACACATACACTACAGCCAATTTAGCTTATTCAAGTCACCAATAGCGCATGTCTTTGGACTGTGAGGTAAGCCGAAGCACCTGAGATATTCTTGGGATCTTGAGATATTCTATTAGGATTTATTAGTTTTAGCATGCCACCAATAGAAGGCAATAAATATTAGTTGAGACTAGGGCCAAACAGAATCTGCGTGCGCAGAAATTCGCACATCTCCGCATCCCATCATTGAGTCTATGTATTTACTTGTGTAAATTTATATTTATTCGATTTTTTAATTAATTTCACTAATATTATTATGATATAACAATAGTAATATAAAAATGTTTATATGATTTACTTTACAATACAGTTTGTAAAGTAATATCTCTATCTTTTAGTAAATATATTTTATACGAGACTTGCTTTGTTTACCAATTTAGTGGATTTAATTGCATTTGCATTGTAAACATTAAATAAAAGTTAAAATATTTTTTTTTTTCATATATTACGGTTTGGCGACGTGGTGGTGCAATGGGTAGCATGTTCGCCTCACAGCAAGAATGTTGCTGGTTCGAACCTCGGCTGGGTCAGTTGGTATTTCTGTGTGGAGTTTGCATGTTCTCCCTGTGTTCATGTGGGTTTCCTCTGGGTGCTCCGGTTTCCCCCACAGTCAAAAGACATGTGGTATAGGTGAATTGGGTATGCTAAAATTGACCGTAGTGTATGAGTGTGTGTGTGAAAAAGTGTGGATAACTGGAAGGGCATCCACTGCGTAAAACAAATGCTGGATAAGTTGGCGGTTTGTTCCGCTGTGGCGACCCCAGATTAATAAAGGTACTTAGCCAGAAAGAAAATGAATGAATGAATGAATATTAAGGTTTTAGCTATGATACTCCTAACATCATTCTGCATAAATCCACAAAATATCCGCAAAATGTCTGCAGATTCGGTCTGGCCCTAGTTGAGACCCAAAGCATCATTACAGTTCCATTAAAACCAATTAAATTTCCATTATAAGCATTAAAATCATTACAATTTTTAAATGGTGTTTTTTCTTTTCCAGCTGAGGATATACCGGGAAAATATCGTGAAGTATAGTATGACCGGTGTGACAAAAAAAAAGGGTTTATTTGGTAATGATTCTGCTACAGGAGGCCATATTGCAGTCCGCAAATCAGTTGATCTGTTCATCCCAAAATACTGAATCTATGGTTCACCACTGAAATTGTGCACTATAATAATCCCAGACAAAAAAAATTCACATTCATGGCCACTCTCAAATAAAGGGGCCTTGCCTTGCCATTGATCCTTGTCAGACATGTAAACTTCTTCTCCTATTAAAAGAAATGGTCACCTTTTGTTGTTTCAGCTTTATTCCAAAATTGATTAAATGGAATATTTTCCTCAAAATTCTACAAAGAACATGCCATGATGACAATGTGAATGAATATTTGAAATCATTGCAAATTTATTTAAACACACACACATAGGGTGTCTGTGCACAGCCTGTTGAAAAAGGAACCATTTCCCTAGTCTGAACGCTCTTCTCAAGATCTCTCTTCTCAAGAGTCCTTCCACTGCCTTTTAGCAAACACCATGTGCCTTTTACTAAGTAATGGCTTTGGTCTGGCCTGATTGGTGGAGCTGTACAGACATGGTTGTTCTTCTGGAAGGTTCTTCTCTCCCCACACAGAAACTCTGGAGCTTTTTCAGAGTGATCATCGGGATCTTGATCACCCACTGACACTAAGGCCCTTCTCTCCTGATTACTCAGTTTAGCCAGATTGTCCATTTCAGCTCAAAACTTCCTGCATTTATAGGTGATGGAGCCCACTGTGCTAATTTGGAGCTTCAATGCTGCAGGAATATTTCTGTACCCCACCCCAGATCTGTGCCCTCGTAGGTCTACATGCAATTCCATGGACTTCATGGCTTGGTTTGTGCTCTGATATGCACTGTTTACTGTGGGACCTTACAGTGCATGCGCAAAGTAATTATAGAGCTTCACTTTTTCCACATTTTTTATGTTACAGCCTTATTCCAAAATGGATTAAATTTATTTATTTCCTCAAAATTCTACACACAATAACCCATAATGACAATAAGAAAAAAATATTTTTTGAAACTGTTGCAAATTAATGAAAAATACAAAACCTGAAAAATCACATGTACATAGGTATTCACAGCCTTTGTTGATGCATCTTTGGCAGCTATTTCAGCCTCAAGTCTTTTTAAATATGATGCCACAAGCCTGACACACTTGTCTTTGGGAATTTTTGCCTGCTCCTCTTTGCAGTACCTCTCAATCTCTATCAGGTTGGATGGGAAGCGACGGTGTACAGCCATTTTCAGATTTTTCCAGAGATGTTTAATAGGATTTAGGTCTGGGCTCTGTCTGGGCCACTCAAGGACATTCACCAAGTTGTTGTGAAGCCACTTTGGCGGTGTGTTTTGGGTCGTTGTCCTGCTAGAAGATGAACCGTTGCCCCAGTCTGAGGTTAAGAGCACTCTGAAGCAGGTATTCATTCAGAATGTCTCTGAACATTGCTGCATTCATCTTTCTCTCTATCCTGACTAGTCTTCCAGTTCCTGCTGCTGAAAAACATCTCCACAGCATAATGCTGCCAACGCCATGCTTCACTGTAAAGATGATATTATCCTGGTGATGAGCGGTGCCTAGTTTTCTTCAAATGTAACGCCTGGCATTCACTCCAAAGAGTTCAATTTAAGTCTCATCAGACCAGAGAAATTTGTTTCTTATGGTCTGAAAATCATTCAGGTGCCTTTCTGCAAATTCCAGGTAAGGAGTGGCTTCTGTCTGGTCACTCCACCATACAAGCCTGATTGGTGGATTGCTGCACAGAGGGTTTTCCTTCTGTAAGGTTCTCCTCTCTCCACAGAAGAACGCTGGAGCTCAGACAGAGTGACCATCGGGTTATTGATTACCTCCCTGACTAAGGCCCTTCTCCCCTGAGATGGCCTGCCAGCTCTAAGAAGAGTCCTAGTGGTTCCAAACATCTTCCACTTACGGACGATGGAGGCCTCTGTGCTAATTGGAGCTTTCAGAGCAGCAGAAATTTTTCCGTCAACCTTCCCCAGCCTTGTGCCTCGAGACAATCCTGTCTCGGAGGTCTACAGACAATTACTTTGTCTTCATGCTTGGTTTGTGCTTTGACATGCACTGTCAACCCTGGGACCTTATATAGACAGGTTTATGCCTTTTCGAATCATGTACAAATTAACTGAATTTATCACAGGTGAACTCCAATGAAGCTGCTGAAACATCTCAAGAATGATCAGTGGAAACAGAACGTACCTGAGCTCAATTTAGAGCTTCACGGCAAAGGCTGTGAATACTTATGTACATTTGATTTTTCAGGGTTTTTATTTTTAATAAATTTTTTCTTTTATTTTTTCACATTGTCATTATGGGCTTTTGTGTGTAGAATTTTAAGTAAATAAATGCATTTAATCCATTTTGGAATAAGGCTGTAACAAAAAAAAATTGTGGAAAAGATGAAGGGTACTTAATAGACATGTTGTGCCTTTTCAAATCATGTCCAATCAATTCACTTTACCTCAAATGGAATCTAATAAAGTTGTAGAAACCTCTCAAGGATTATCCATGAAAATGCAGCAAAGCACTGTTTTTGGAGTCATGGCAAAGGCTGATTTTTATTTAAAAAAATTTTTTTAAATACATTTGAAATGATTTCAAACAAATCTCTTTCATGTTGTTTTTTATTATTTTCTTAGGGCTGTTATAAAACTTTGAGGACAATAATTAATTTAATCCATTTTAGAATAAAGTGGAAAAAGTGAAATGCTGTGAATACTGTCCAGATGCACTGTAAGTAAACCTACCTATATCTGTTGACCTTCTTTTTCACGACACATAGTGAGAGATTTATTCATTTTTTGTCCAAATTTGTCACTGAAACACCTGTAGCAATAGCTGGAAGTGTTTACATCTGTTCAAGGATACCCCTTAGCTATAGCAGTATGAATGAAAGTGACATTACATTACGTGTGTGCTAACAACGCCCATTTTACTTTGAAAATAATAATAAAAAATAGGAAATTATATACTACTCTCTAAAGACACAGTACATTTTAGTTTCATAGTGGATATGCATGAATTATTATCACTGATATGATTATCACAATAAGTTCCAGCAAAAACTGTGATAGTCTCATCATTGCTCATCCCTAGTTGGGAGGAAAGCTGAATGTAGGCAGTGGATGACGACCGAGACAGAGAGTGTGAAAAAGAGGCGTCGCAAAACCCCATTCAAACAGCAGATTTCTGTGAATGAACATGGTTGCCATGGAAACACAAGCCCACGCAATCAGAGGACGGCTATTTTTAGAAGCTACAAGGAGACTGGGAAAAAAACAAAACTGGTTAATGCGTCTCGCTCACACAACATGGCCATCATTCACGGGCAAACAGACACTGGAAAACTGCCTTTTCTGTCATGAAAGACATTTTTTGGAAGCCATTGCTTGTCTGAGCCTGAGGGAGCACAGAGACAGCAGTACACATGCTGGAAACTCAGTCAGTCAGAACATCAGTCTCTGGACAGAAAAACAGCACCAGTGTGACCTTTACATCACCTTGAATGAATGTTTGATTTACATAACGGTTTAGGCATTTGTTATTATTAAAGGTGCTGTATGTAAGTTTTTGACTCTACTAAAGCATAAAAGAACCATAATATGTGTGCAGATTTTTAAGAAACACCCTAAGTGAACATACTTGTTTAACTGAAAAACAATGCTGAAGTCAGATATTCTGCTTTGAAAATGTTTTTTTCCGTGCCACACACACACACACACACACACACACACACACACACACACACACACACACACACACTCTCTTCTGGGCTGAGTCTTGTTATTGTAACACCACAAAGTGTTTTTGTGTCTTGCCTGGTCTTGCTGCGTCCTGCTGCATCTTTGACCCCTTACCTTGTTTTCTCTACAATGTTGTTTTACCGCCTGTAGTGACCATTCACCTGTTTCTGACTACGCTTCTGGATTACCCTTATGATTCTGTCTGTACCTGTTTGACCGTTGCCTGCCTGACCATTCTCTCTTTAATAAACTGTGTTGATCTTCATCTCCGTTGTCCAGCGTTCCCATATTACAATGATATTAAGTTTTTTTTATTTTAGAAAATGCAGCCTTGATAAGCAAAAGAAAATGTTAAAATATTATAGCATAACACATTAAGTATAGTAATTAATAATACTTAAATATTATTAATGATGAATAATGTGATTATGTATTATTAATGTTTTATTAAATAAAAATAACGCTGGGAAAAAATGTTTGCTAACTATTTACATAGTTTGACATAAATTTGCAATTTTACTAAATAATTATTGCTATAGAGCAATTCCAGCATTTTGGATGTGACGTTTGCAGTAAAAACTCAAAATATAAATTTACATAGAAAGTATATGTTAACATGATATTGAAGCAACTGTTTATATTTTCCAAAACAACTAACCACAGAGTTATAGGATCAGAAAAATATCAATCTGTAAACATTTTGTATATTTTAATTGTGGCAAATAAACATACGTTATGGATGTGACAAAAAAGTCTATGAGTTTGCAGTATACAACATACTTTGTAGAAATTCTGTGAATTAAAACGCACAACCCCAAAGAAATAATGCTAATCAAAAGGATACGAGTCAGCTCTCTATAGAACAAACATCATAGATTTTTATTTTGTTTGACATTTTTGCATTTATGAGGAAAAGGCTTCATTATGGATGTGACATCTCTCCGTGATGGATGTGAAATTGCCACTTGTGTGACTTTGGTAAATCAAATATAATAGTTTTAAACACTGACAGATACATTTTTGAGTATTTCTAAAGTACTGTAAAATACTTCCTTACACAAAAAGTGAAGAAACGGTTTCGCTATTTTGGTGAAAATGTAATTGTTTTTCTTAACAAGGTTGACATTTGCATGGAATCGCTCTATATTAATAATAATACACTTATATTGTTGTTTTTTTATAATAATAATAATCAATAATATCATTATTAATCCATTAATGCAATTTTGTTTGTCTTGGTAGTATTACTATCTATTATGTTGTGTTAGCAGGCAGCACGGTGGCGCAGTGGGTAGCGCTCTCGCCTCACAGCAAAAAGGTTGCTGGTTTGAGCCCTGGCTGGGTCTGTTGGCATTTCTGTGTGGAGTTTGCATGTTCTCCCCGTGTTCACGTGGGTTTCCTCCGGGTGCTCCAGTTTCCCCCACAAGTCCAAAGACATGCGCTATAGGTAAATTGGGTAAGCTAAATTGTCCATAGTGTATGTGTTTGGGTGGAAGTGAATGGGTGTTTCCCAGTAATGGGTGGCAGCTGGAAGGACATTTGCTGCGTAAAACATATGCTGGAAAGGTTGGTGGTTCATTTCGCTGTGGCGACCCCAGATTAATAAAGGGACTAAGCCGAAAAGAAAATAAATGAATGAATGAATGAATGTTGTATTAGTATTATTTATTAATAATTGTATTATTTAGTTGAATATTCAATTGTGGTGTCAAAAAGTATCAAATAAAAACTCTAATTCAGTTCTGGATACTGGTTATTGGAAATGTAACCCAAATCTTAGACATACACAAAAAGTTTTTTGATTTTTGTTAGAAAACTTCTCTGCAACAAACTAAACATTTATGTTGAACAAATTGCACATATGTGTACATGATTTAGAATTGTATATTTTATGCATTTTATGTATATTTTATTTTATGATTATAACTCAGCAGCTGCAAAGATTACATGTTAACTAAGCTTCAATCTTTCCATACAACTGAATCAAAACCAAAGCGTCTTCAAACCAATCCAAGCCAAAGACTGCAATTTCACACTTGCCAAGAAAACAATCGGAGGAAAGTGGATTATCTTGGCTCTAGAGAGCACAATCAAAGAGTGGAGAGTGAGTCTGATGACCCACATTCACATACATAGAGCCCAGAGCCTCACATGGACCGATCCAACACCACACAGACACATGTGCCCAAATTACACTGTACAGTGATCGTGAACATACACAAATCTGTTATCATGAGCAGTTCAAAATACTGTGAATTATTACAATATATATAATTTGAACTTTAGAGTGTCTTTTAAGAAGATTGAGATTATTATATTTGTAGTGTTGTTCAGCACCACATGCTTGAAGGCTTTTTGTGAAAACAGAGACATTTTTACATTAATCAGGCCTAAAACATGTCTAAGATATTTCGATTCTTTTCAGGTAAATATCCTTTATATAAAGGATCAGGACTGGGGTTGCTGTCAGCTCTCCTAAGCCCGGAGCCTCTTTTATGTTGGTGATGTGCAGTAGGAGGAGGTTCAATACTGACTTTCTCTGTGTCTGAAAGTTTTAAAGTTCTTTCTCATCCAAACAAATTTGACCTATTGTCTCACTAGGTTCCTTATTCTGATCAAATTTAGCATATATGTGTTCTTTGCTGACTTAGATATCCCACAATCCATCACATTTCATTTCTAACAGTTAAGCAACAAAAACAATGACAAAAAGATGGCATCTCAGCGCACCATTTGGGTTTGATTTTTTTGTATAATTGTATGTTTTTGACCAACATTTTGACTTTGGATTGCATTACTAGTGAGAAATTACTATTGTAGTAGGTAGGTATCACCGAAGCTCTCTTCACTATGTTGTACATCAACAAATAATTAAGCGGTCTCAAAAATTTGTCAGCACAGACAAATCAGCTGCCTTTAACATTCCACAATTAATTCTGACAATTCTGAATTTGTCAGGGTTTTGCCATTCTGGTCTTGTAAACTCTTGTTTTGGTGGCAGAGTCCAGACACTAGCTCAGTCTTGTCCTGTCCTGCTGTTTTCTGTTATTGTGTGTGTCTCACATGGCTGGATGTTTACATTGTGGTGCTTTTTGTGGTGTGCTTCTGTGTTGTCTTTAGAACACGCGGTTAATGAGTTCTCTCATTGGCTGCGTGTTCCAGTCTCGTTTTATGTGAGCGCATGGCTTGTGTTGTCTCTTTGTGTCATGTGCTCTCCCGTCTATAGTCTAGCCCTACCCTCCTTGTTAACCCATTATAAGTTTATCAGATTCATCTGTTTGTGTTAATTTATTTCTGCTTATATTCTCCTCATGGGCCAGTTCGTCATCTTTTCTCTCTGTGTCCTGTCGTTTGTAGCCTTGTTCAGTCCTGATCCCTGCCAGCATGCCCATTGAAGTTTATTTGTATGTTTTGTTAATGTTTTCCCCCACGGAGTTGTTTGTTTTGCATTTTATTTTATTTATATTATTAATAAACCCTTTAAGTTACTGCTTTTGAGTCCGCGCTCCTTTTCCCCTACACCCAACCGTGACAGAATTCAAATATTCCTTCAGTTATAACCAAAGCTCTCTTTATTTTGTTGTAAATGCTAAAGACTTTATGCTATTTGAAATCAGTTTTGTCACATGCATTTGTTCACAAATGCTGCCTCTAGAGTGACTGCCTGGTCTGCTGCCTAGGCTTCTGGATGCAGCCTTGGTCTGCAATATTATGGCAACAAAAATGCCATACAAGAAAACAAACCGCTAGTGTAATAGTGAAAAGTTGCTGAGTTACATTTTGCACCTCTAACAAGATTAAAATTCCAATATTAAGGTTTTGAATTTTATTTTTTCACCTTTATTATATAGGACAGTGGAGTTGAGACAATGCGTGG
This sequence comes from Danio tinwini, assembly GCA_903798205.1. Taxonomy (NCBI): domain Eukaryota; kingdom Metazoa; phylum Chordata; class Actinopteri; order Cypriniformes; family Danionidae; genus Danio; species Danio tinwini. The sequence goes on along the minus strand of CAIGQZ010001492.1, from coordinate 3,722,761 downwards.
GGAGCAGAGAGAGAGAAGGATCAGCAAAGGACCTCGAGCTGGGAATTGAACTCAGGACACAGTAAGCAACTCAGTGATACAGTGCAATTTACAACTAGGCCATTGGCACCGATATATTTAGTTTTTATACACTAGCAAATAAGCACAAGGAGCCAGTAGGGCAAGGCTATTTAATTGGCGGCCCGCGGGCTGAACCCGGCCCTCGAAGAAATTTGTTCCGGTGTCATAAGAAATTGAGTCCCCCCTGACAATTGGGTCAGCCTAGGACCCTGGGTGATCCTACTGGTTCACTGGAGTTGTAATAGGTATAGTTTGTAGCGCCTAATAAAAAAAATTTAAATAAATAAATAAATATATTGGGAGCGGTGTGCGCACGGCTCACAATCGGACCTCCAGGCGCACACAGTAGAAATAAGAGTTGTGTGTGGCTTTCAGTGCAATGTCAACAAAAGATACGTTAGACAAATTATAACAAATAATAATAACAAGATAATAATAACAACAGTTCATTTAAATTCTTAGCTAATATGTAGCTTAAATTAACATTAGACAAATACAATTTTTTATTTATTCTTATTGTTATTATTTATTCATTCATTCATTTTATTTTTGGCTTAGTCCTTTTATAAACCAGGGGTCACCACAGTGGAATGAACCGCCAACTTATCCATCATTTGTTTTACACAGCGGATGCCCGTCCAGCCGCAACCCAACACTGGGAAACACCCACACATTCTTGCACACACACTCACATACACTACGGCCGATTTAACTTATTCAGTTCACCTACAGCGCATGTCTTTGGACTGTGGGGGAAACCGGAGCACCCGGAAGAAACCCACACGAACACTGGGAGAACATGCAAACTCCACACAGAAATGCCATTATTTATTTATTGTTCTGTCATTTATTTTCATTGTAAAATTATCACTCGTGTTTAAATAAAAAAACTTTTTTTTAAGTCCAAAAAGAGAAATCGACTATTGTTTGTGTTTTATTTATATTTTGTGCTGTATTTGGTTACTGAGCAGCAATAAACAACACTTTAAAATATAAGCAGTTTTCTTGTGAATTTCTAAACTAGTGTTTTGAATTTAATAAATGCAAAATAATGGTGATAACCGTGAAACCATGATTATTCTTCAGACTATAATTGTACAACCAAAATCTATAATTGTTGCATCCCTAATTGTTACGCAGTTTAAAACATAACATATGAATGTGTTTGAATGTAGAAGCCTACTTGAGCAGTACACTGATTTTGTTGGGCTTTGAAATACAACATTTGAGAATATTTGTAAAAAAAAAAACCACATTGTACAATGCAGTGATGTTGTGTAGTTTCAAAATCCAACATATTAACGTTTTAATGTAGAAAAAACCAAGGTGGGTCTCTTAAGGAGCAAAAATACAGCATATGGGCTCTTATATGCTGTTGTCTCATCATCACTTAAATTGCAAGTCATATCTCTCCAGCCCCTCATTTGGGATGCTTTTCATGAACTGGCCCCCATGACAAACTAATTGAATAGCCCTGCAGTTGGGTATCTACCCTCCCCACTTTGCATTGTTATGCACATCCCATATTGAGAATATGTCCTGCATTTTCATCAGAAAATATGTATACTTTCTTTTGCCTTTTTACGAAAGCCTTTTATTAACACATTGAAATCATTCAGCGTAGTGATGTGGAGCTGTAATGCAGTCAAGACCTGCCTTCTAACACTTCAGTTTTGTGTTTATCTGAAAATAATTGCAGAGCTTAAAATGTTCATATACTATATAT
>CAIGQZ010001492.1:3693454-3720575 GCA_903798205.1 Danio tinwini | reverse complement strand
TATATATATATATATATATATATATATATATAGTATTCTAAATATACTTAAATATACTACTGCCCCTACTAGAAATATGACAATTGTGTCCTATTTATTATAAAATAACTAATATGCTTTCATCAATTGTATGATGAATTGTGCAGTGATGCGTTTGTCGTGTTATTGTTGTAGTAGGACAACAATACACCATCATATACCTATGCAGGTGTGATTTAGGGGAATTTAAACAGAGAGCGTCTCACTCAGCCTCAGTGGGTGTAAAGGAAAAGCACCAACACTGGAGAATCAATCAGAGATCAGCTTCTCGTAACCTGCTGGAGAGACACGAATGACTCATCTCTGACTAACCACACCTAGATGAACCACAGATCCAGGATACTGAACACTAAAAGTCTGAAAGGAGCTTCAAAACCAAGCGACAGTAGAGTTCATTGGCTTTATGAGAATCCTATTAGGCCCATCAGCCTGCTTACTTTATATCCCAGATAATCTGATTTGCGCTGAGTCCTGTTGTATGTTTCTCACACTTTTAAACAACTTTCAGCTCAGAAGCAAAGAAACCTTATGACTCTTTTAACAGTAAACTTGTGTCCAAATGTGCCTTCTTTAAAGTTTTGCATGTCACTGCATTGCAAAGTTCAAGCTTCGTGAACTCTAACCTGTGAATTTGCACCATGTGAATGTGTGAGACCAATAGAAGTTTAAAAGTGAACTCTCTGTATTGAAACAAAAAATATGAAACACTTGCTATTTTTATAAGGGTTGCATCATCGTTTTGTTCAATCCTGGCCCTTTTTGCAATGATGTTTGACAGAATTCCACATGCTTACAGATCCATTTCACCACACTGATTGATTTCAGTTATATTACAGCTTGCACTTGTCAAAAATCAAATCGAAAGAAAACAAAATGTTTTGAATGAGATGCGTAAGAAATTAGTCCTACATATAGGAGATGTTTGGCGGCAAAAACCTGACAAACATGTTCAAAAATAACATCTGCAGAATAAGTGCATCCCAAATTACATATTAAGGACTGTAAAACAGTAAACAGTGTAAGTACACCATAAGTATTCACACCTAAAATTCTAAACATAAAATGTCCACTTTAAATACCCAGAAGATCGGCTTATTCAATTGATAAAAGGAATTGTGGAATGTTGGACACAGCAGAGATAGTTGGTCACAGCTTTGCTCACATAGCAAAAGGGGAGGAGCTAATGGGCATTAAGGTTGGATTACTTAATTTATGTTGGATTGGGCAAGCAAAATTCTCCAACACAATTATGCCACCTCATGGGGGTGAATGTAACGGAATTACAATAAACTTTAGCAACTGTTAAACATCGTCTTGCAAATCATTTGATTTTCTGGTTAGTAAAAAACATTTCCATTTGGGATGACACCGAACTCAAACACTACATGGTTGAATGTATAAGTGCATAAGTACATAATGTAAAAGTGCATTGTGCAAAGTGTGTCATTTGGGACACAACTATAGTCTAAAGCCAGTCGCACTCTGGATGACAAGCTTTGACAACTCGGGGTATTACACACCATAGAAACGCCATGTGACTCCCTTTAGTGTGGTAACCATAGCATAAGTGGAAAAACCTATCATTAGAATAATTAGAAAACAATGCACATTTTAAATTAAAAACAGCGTGACCAGACTAGATGATACAGTTATTTAGGCTATATAAGAAGAGAACAGATGAACAGAGACCATCACATTATATTGTTAAAATATGACTGAAATTTGAACAAAAAATATTAGAGGGGTTATTTTTGGTGAATTGGTGACGCGGTGGCCCAGTGGGTAGCATGTTCGCCTCACAGCAAGAAGGTCGCTGGTTCAAGTCTCGGCTGGGTCAGTTGGCATTTCTGTGTGGAGTTTGCATTTTCTCCCTGTGTTCATGTGAGTTTCCTCTGGGTGTTCCGGTTTCCCCCACAAATCCAAAGACATGCAGGACAGGTGAATTGAGTAGGCTAAAATCGACCGTAGTGTGAATGGGTGTGTATGAATGTTTCCCAGTGATGGGTTGTGGCTGGAAGGGCATCCGCTGCGTAAAACATTTACTGGATAAGTTGACGGTTCATTCCGCTGTGGCGACCCCAGATTAATAAAGGGACTAAGCCGAAAAGAAAATGAATGAATGAATGAATGAATTTTTGGTGAATTTTCCAGACTGATAACCAACTCTTGTTTTCTCATTATTACCAAGATTATAATGTTACAATAGAATTCTTTTAAATATTGTTTAAGCCTATAAGTGTATTTGACACATTTAAAAATATATGATTGTTTTCAGGGGGTTGAACAACAAAATGTTTGTGGCAAGAATGACAGACCAGTGATTCCACAAACAGCTTCTGAAAATAAAAAAAAATATAAATAAAAAAAAACTCTAAAAAAGGAACAGTAGGGACCTAGTAACAAATTATACGGTGTGTAAATACTTTTGTCACCTCCGAGCAGCATTCAACTGTCTGACTAAAGACACCTATAGGCCATGTTTATACCTGAGTTTACAAGTACAGTAATGCCCACTTACGCCTGCTTTGAATTAGACTCTTCTGTCCACTTTCTGTAATGAGGGTCTAAGAACAGGTGTATATGGGCTTTTTTTTATCTTTTAAACTTATTTTGTCACATGAGTTTATGCAATTTACAAATTATAAAAAAAAACCTCAAACACAACAAACTAATACAAAAGGCACTCATAGCTAGTTTCATTTCTGCTCTGATAGATGCTAAACTATGTTAAACAGAGTTACAGTACTAAAGAAAATGTGTTTTTTTATTATCCTTAACCAAACTTTAAATTTCAGATGGCAGAGTTTAAACATTGTGAGTTTGAACTCATTTGACCACATGAAAGCAATCCAATCAAATGTGTTTTTGACAGCCTCTGGAAATGGTCAAAAGTGGATAAGCACAAAATATTCACTTGCATTTAGTATGGTCCACTTTTAATCAGAAAAATAAAACATCCTAAAACCAGATAATATATCTTAAACGCCACTTCAGATGCACTTCTGCCGCACCGTAAAAGTAAATTTAACAATAAACTAATTCATCCTTATATTAAATACAACTAATGTAGCCACAATGTTCTTCAGATCATGTATATCATACACTCATTCCTCAAACTCATCATAAAAAGCAGAACTTTAAAATCCAGGCTAAAAATGTATTTGTAAAAAAACAATTCCACCAGATTCATTACAACACTGGCTGAAAACAGTCAACTTCCACTAAAACAAGACAAATCTTATTGCATAAATTCCCTTTAAATCACACTTTTCTGTCAATATTCATATAATACAAAAATGCAAGACTGTCATTTTCCACAGAGACAAAAGCCAAACATTCCTGCATTAATGTCATCTAAATGTGTAATTATAATTTGTCCTACCTGTATTCCACCAGAAAAAAATCACTGCTAAACACAAAGCAAGCGTGAGTGCTGTGACTGTGATGTTTCAATGTTTTAGACTGAAAGCGTGTAAATCAGCGTCTCCTCAGTCACCTTCCCATTCCTCTCGCTCCTGTTTTTCTTCTCTCCCTCCCTCCTTCTTTCCTTCTCATCCTCCGTCCAGCTTGGTGGGCGGAGCTCAACATGCTCGTCACTTCATTCAGATCAAATCATGCAAACGGGACGGTGTGCAGTGTGCAAATCAATCACTTTTGGGATATAGAGGCTCATCTAAATAAAATATTATCAGAGAGGTTGGAAACACTGTGATTATTACCTGTCAAATTTAAAATATTTATTTGTTTTTTTTAAGTAATTGTTTTCTCAGGCTAATAGATATAACATTCTGTTGAAGAAAAATGCAATTTTGAGAATATAATTAAAAAGATTGAATTAAATTGCATTACTTTGGTTTGTCTTCTCAATGAGGTCTTACGAATGCAACTTAATGAAAGCATGTAGCATAATATTTTTGAGGGAATTGTAATTATTTTTATATAATTGTGGATTTTATGACATGAAAATAATAGGAGTGGGAAAATAAGCTTTAAAATTTAATGAACAATACTGTCGCCTAGTGGCAACTGGTAATATAACGCAGCACCTTTTATTTTTTACAAAAGACCTTTTTATGCTGCAAAAGATTTAGTACACGTTTTTTTGTTTTTTGAAGGTTTCAGTGATGGATTAAGTTCTACTTTAGATATTTTAAACTAAGAACAAATTATGTATGTAAGATTTTATTTTCATAGGTATCCATGTTAGTCTTATAAAAATCTTTTTACAGTTTTTCTCAGTCGCTTTGGTGCATTTCTCACAACACTATTTACATTTGCACAATAGTTAATGTTTTTCTAAAAACAATTAGTCATTTGTGCACACCATAGTAGCAGTTTCTCATTCCTTCCAACAAATTGCAAATGCTTTTGGACATGCATCAATTGCTTTCAACTCTCTGCTGTTTTATAACATTATCATTTGCTTATGTCATGTCAGTCAAAAGTAACTAAACTTGTGGATGCTGAATAGTCATTCCATATAAAACTAATAGTCCTCATTTCATTACTTGAGTCATTACATACAAAAAATGTTGAACTAGTTGTCAAAATCTGTCAAGCTCATTTTATTTAGAAACTTTAAATCGTTTTTTTCCTGAAAATGTCTTCTAAATTGAACAATTTCATGAATGATTTACAGACCTGTGTATGTTGTAGGTTCAGTTCCAATATGTCCTGCAGTATTGTTTACAGTTGTACACAGCTCTACCCAAAGGGAGTTTATGTTTGTTGTAAATAAGGATGTGTTTATTCTTTTGCACAATGCTGTGAATAAATTAGAATTGTAAAGAGCAAATGCAGTAAAAATGTGAAACATACATAGTCAGTGTCTTGTACTCAGAAACCTCACTAAATGCAGTGATGTCTAACTTTACTGTAGTTTTCAAATGGTTGTGCAAATAGTATATAGTGCTGTCTTGAGCATTTTCAGGATGTGTCACCAAAATCTGACTTTTTTGCACTGGAAAACATGTACAGAGTAAACTGTCATAATGAAAACATGACAAAACCATTTGACTATCTTGTTCATAAACAATGGTGGCAGGACTTTTTATCTTGATGACACTGACACTTTCATTGGCATGAATACTTGCTTTTGAAGAATGAGTTATCCATTTTGAGCAAGTGACACGCTTTTGTAGGATATCAACCAGGTTTTGCAGTTTGTACTAATTGTTTTGAGAAATGCATTAACTGTTGTGCAAATGTAAATAGTGTTGTGAGAAATGCACCAAAGCCACTGAGAAAAACTGAAAACATTCATTTCTCTTTTCTCTTTTACTCTTTTATCCAAATAACTTACAAACGAGAACAATAGAAGTAATCAAAGTACAAAACATCAATAAAAAACAATGTAGCCTAATAATATTACATTTTCTAGTTTTAGCTAGATGGATGGATGGATGGATGGATAGATATATGGACGGACGGACGGACGGACGGACGGACGGACGGACGGACAGATAGATAGATAGATAGATAGACAGATTTCTTGATTTCTTGACATAATCTGGAGTACTGAACTTTGGGTTCAGATCTAGTGATAGTTTTGTTGGCAAACGCTGGTGGGTTGAATTTGATGCAAGCAGTCATTAAAAGCCAGTGTAAATTGACAAAAAGAAAAAGAAAGGATAGAACTTGCACTGTCATTAAGGGGCTTTAAATAAAAAAATTAAAAAGTTTATCATGAAAGGTATGAGAAAACAAGACACCATTATCATTTATTTCACACATTTATGTGCCCCTTTTATGTTATAATAAATGCCTCTAATTTTGTTTTGGAGGTCTCCTAAAATTAGTTTACATCCAGTTAAAGTCAAAAAATGTTTAGAGTTTCTCATTATACTCATTGCAGCATCAGCTTTTTTCTCGCTGAAAGAGTTTGTTCAAGGATCCTGTCTCTCTAAACTAGAGCTGTCAAACTCAGTTCCTAAAGGGCCTGCAGAGTTTAGTTTCAACCCTGTTCCAATACCTGTAGTTTAAGAAAAAAGCCTGAAGGACTTGACTGAAGTGTGTTTAATTAGGATTAAAGCTAAACTGTGTGTGGCTGTGGCCCTTCTAGAAACCCATGCTGTGTCCCAGTTCACATCCTTAATACTCTTCGAAAATAGAATCATTTTGTCCCAAATTACAGTATGTTGATATTAATATCTCAAAATTATCCGGACTGCACGAGGATTCCATGAACTACAAACACAGATAAAAAATTTCAAACATGGCATTGTATGAGACTGAGGTAAAGCAGTTCTAAATTACAGTTCCATTAATTAATTTCTAACCTGATGAGAATAGCTTAATTTCATCTGCAACAGCACATTGATGTTTTATAAAGCTACATTTGTTTATTACATTTCAAATGCTACATTATACAAACACATGATTTCTCTACATGAAAGATGTGTGAATGACAGATTAGGTTGCCACTTCATCTTCAATATGGCAGTAAATTAAATATAAAATAAACGTGGGAGGTGTTAACTTTGACAGCATGACTGGCAGGGCAGTTAAATGGTGACAGTTTGCATTACTAAAGATGAAATTATGATGTAGTAGAAGTACACACACAAAAGATTGATGCTGTTGTTTTTTTTTACATAGACTACATCCTATCAGTCCATAGTGTAAACAGGTGAACTGGGAGACAGTGTGAGTTTGTTTGCCCTCCAAGCTGATTGGTCAGATAATGGTGCAGCTTGCGGTGATTGGTCGACCACTATCAGCACATGTCTAAAACCATTTCCCATGTCTGAATTTCAGCACATGTAGACACAGAGACAGAGACAGTAATTATGCTTTAAGCTTTACTACATCAATTTGAGTCATTCTCTACAGGAAGTGCACGAAGAGTGGATTTACTTTATCAGATCAGAAAAAAAGTGTCAAAAAATCCTGCAAAACAAGCCAAACTCTATCAGGCTTCAGGCAACATCTACACTAATCCGGAAAAATCTGAAACAGCGTTTATATCTAAAAAGGCTCAATATTTACATTTTTGTTTTCAATTAATTCCTAAAAGTGGGTCAACTATGTCTGCTTTCATTTTCATGCATTCATTTTCATTATGTACTTTCCAGCTTTTTGAATTTGTCAAGGAAAAAAGCATCAATTTTTTTAAATGAACCAACAGTGAGGTGGACTCAATGTATAAATTATAAAGAGTATAAAGTTGTGAAAAGCAAGTGACAATGTAGACTGGGAGACGTGCCAAAACAAAAGCTCTGAGTAAACAATCAGAGACCTTTAAAGAAAGGTAATCTGGAGCATACTGACATTAATCTTTAACAATGGTGTCAAATGGAGAGCATCCAAAACATACTTCGACTCGAAAAACAGCATATTGAAATGTATCCACTTTGGAGAGCACTTTTCAAATTGATATAATTTTGTTGTCTAAAAACACAGTCTTAGTGACTACGTTTACATGAACACCAATAATATGATATTAATGCGATTAAGACTGTCACAATCACCAGCGAACACAACTGGTTGTGTATGTATGTTGCATGACTGGGTGTTGTAGTCCATAACATGGCGGATTTGTAGTTCATGTGAATGTGAGTGTTTACCAGCGATCTCTGGTTGTAGATCGCTGGTGATCGTGACAAAGGCAATACTATATTTAAGAGTCTACCATGTAAACAGCAATTTTTGATTACCTTAATCCGATTGAGGTCATAATAGAACTTAACAGAAATTGAATTAAGACATGTGGAGCATGCCGATTTCAGTCACATTATTGAAGTGTAGTACAGAAATGTAAACACTGCAAACTATCAAACTATTACCTTTGTGTAGGATTTTCGCCGCATTTTGCGACAGGATAGTCTATAGACAGACTGCTGTTTGACACTATTCTCTGCACCTACTGAGTCAGTAAAGGACCGCAGACACCTTCATCATGAATTGCAGAGGGTTTTTTTCCCCCCATTTGACGCACGGTATCAAATTCCATTAAAACAACACTCTTCCAGCAGTTCATACTCGCATCCAATATCTCGTTTGTCACAGGGACATGCATGAAATGTTCCTATATGAAAGTGAAAGTGCCAAACTGCAGTTAAAGTCGACAAATTAACAATGAAACACCTGAAATTACATGAAACTCCAGAGGAAATGTATCTACATTGTGGTGACGCAATGACAATTATGTGTTATAACATGTAAAACGAAACGATCATGAAAGGAACATTCAAAAAGACATTTAACTCATATAAACACCTTATTCATATTATTGTTTTATTCAGATTAAGGCAAATAAGTTTATTACTGATGTCCATGTAAATGTAGCTATTGTGGACGGAAGAAAAAATTGAGAAAAAGCCCCTTTACGATGTTGTGGATAGTTACAACTCTTTTTGCATACTTGTTGAAACTCACACTGCTAGCGAAGATTTATGATAATTTGGCAAGCTGATTGTATTCTGTACTGTACAGGAGACACGGAGGAGATAAACAGCCAATCAGGACGGGAAAAAAAAATTGTTTGTTTTGGTAATCTTCAATCAAAGTCTGACCATTTGCTTCCGTGTTTGGAGTGGCGGTCCTTTCTGTAGGCTTCATATTCTTAACAACACCCCACTTACCGTTAGTTTGCTATGAGCGAATGATGCACAAAAAGCAGGCCCTGCTCACTCAGTATTCTGTTTCAGTTGGAAGTACATCAACATACTGAAATAAAAATCTCAGCAACTTTCCATACATACCAACTTTTACAGAGCTGTCAACTACTAGCCTGGCATGCATAATACAGCATTTTCAGTCATTTTGCAGATCTGTCTAATGAGAGATCATCTGCACTAAAGTGTGCCCTATATCTGTTCATTCTGGGATATTTGTCACTGGCTCTGTGTCAGGACTCACCTGAATGGGGCATCATATGGGTGGCGTTTGCTTTGGCCTGTTGCAGAGCTGAAACCCAGCGCTGGCACTCGCCCTCTGAATAGGCCTTGAGGTGGTAGCTCCGCCCACCGCTCGTCAACACAAAGTGACAGGTGTCGCCCACCTCTATGTGCACTGTCGCCAAGGTAATCGTGCCACGGCAGGTGTGGGCCATCTCCGCTTGAGTCCTGAAGATAAGATTGCATACACACAAACACAAAGCCACACAGGTTAAGGGAGCAACTAAAGGAAATGAATACTGTCAAATTCACACACACATATACACACAATGGAGACTGACATATGAGCCATCATTGCGTGCACTTAAGATGAGGAAAATAACTGCTTATATAAAATGATATTAAATAATTTGTAAATATATATATATATATATATAGTAAATGTATTAATGTATTTACATTTATTAATTTAACAGATGCTTTATTTAAAGGGCACCTAGGTTACCACTTTTTCCAGATTTAATATAAGTCTTTTGTGTCTCCAGAATGTGTCTGTAAAGTTTCATCTCAAAACACCCATCAGATTTTTTATTATACCTGTCATAAGTTTCTATTTTGTAGCATTTAGCATCAGCTAGCGGTTTTTGTGTACTGCGCCTTTAAGGCTAGTACTTTACGCCCACCGTTCCACGTGCCTGGCAGCGGCTCCCTCGGCTGCGTCAGGCAACAGACAAACACGAAGGAATAAGATCTCACGTAATGTTTGTGAGGAAAAACTACAGTAAGAATCTTACCAATGAGTATTTGATGCATGTTGTGGAGTTGCAAGGATGAGTCACACACAATGTTGTTACAAAGTTCACACACACACACACAGCACTGACAGGCACACACACACACACAGACAGCGCGCGCGTTTAGATTTGCACTGTTTTTGCACGCAAATGTAAGAGGATACAGGTTAATCTCCACTGCTGTATGGATATCTGTTATGTTAATGAACAAAATAAACCTGATTTAACGTCCACAAACCGGGATTGAAGCGTCTTTTATATTTGTTCTGATACGCGGCTGTGCTGATGAAGTAAATCTGAGGTAAATCGCTGTAATTTATTACACACATGCACTGTTTTAAAACATTTTAAACTTGTAAAACTCACTCTTGATCACGTTTGATGGTGATTGATGATCCTAGCAAACTGAACAGACTTTTATTTACGGTTGCTTTGTGTGCGCACATCCTGGTCCTGTGTCTGGTTGATATGAGTATACACGTTACTACGGAGACATGTTAGTACGCAGCTGTCAATCAATTCGGTGGGCGGGGGGGACCGCACTCCTACGTCAAGTTGCGGTCGGTCTGAAAACCGCTCCAATTGGTCCACTGTTTTTATGTTGTTAAATTGAAAAAAAAAGGACTGGGTGTGTATATATCACCCCAATATGACGGTCTATACACCATACCTACACATATGTCTGTCCAAACAGCTTGAAAAATAGATTTTTCACCATAGGTGCCCTTTAAAGTGACATAAATTGAAGATAATAAAAGCACTTCAAATCACCAGAAAAACAACTTGGTTAATTTAGCATTGTGCATTTTTTTCTTAATTATTTTTTTCCTAATTATTTATATTAACCCTTGTGCACGGTTACTTTTTACTATACTGTCTGGGATGAAAACATCCACTGAATCAAACTGCTGTAAAAATGCATCAGATAAATATTCTTTTCTCATTTTTTTGTATCAATCTGTTAATTAACCTCAGTCCTGATTAAAACTACTAAATGTTTTAAAATGACAGGATTTTAACTCTTTTATTGCCAAGTTTACAAATGATGTCACTAATTTGGTAAAAAAAAGAATACCCAAAATGAAGTTTTTTCAATAAAAAAAGTAATTGTAGACTGGATTTTTACCCCTTTTATTACAGTCTTGAACATGTGAATGATTAGTAACAACATTGGCTTTGATGCATTGTTAGATTTTCATTTTTTCTCCCTAATTTACTGTTGGTGGCTGTTTTTGCCCTATTGACTTCCATTATAACCAAATTTGATGGTGCATAAATACACAGTCTTTGTTTTTATTTACTCCGTGTAGTTCTGAGAGCTGAGATGCATATTTTGATTTTCTCAGACACATAAAGGTAAGTGCGCAAAGGTCACTCTCACACTTACAGACACATACACAACATACAAACTCCACACAGAAATGCCAACTGACCCAGCCAAGGCTCGAACCAGCGACCTACTTGCTGTGAAGCGACAGCGATACCCACTGTGCCACCGCGTCGCCCAAATATACTTATTACTGTGACTTTATTATTATAATAATTGTGTAAAGAAAATGTATTTATTTCATGTTTTTAGTAGGGAATTTATTATTGTAAGTAAAGATTGTAATAAAGATTTCTATTACTATCATTATTAAAATTATTACAAGAGAGTTTATTATACAACTGTAATCAAAAATAAATGGTATTATAAGAATTATTATATTTATTGTAAATTTAATTGAGCAAAAACATTTTGTTTTTATTATTGAATAGAATTTTAAGAGTATATGTTTTATTACAGTGGTTCTCAAACTTTTTTTCACCAAGTACCACCTCAGAAAAAAATAGTCTCCAAATACCACCATAATAACGGGTAGTGAAATACAGTAGCGTGGAAGGCCTAATTAAGCAGCTACAGCACTGCACAGTTCAAAAACAAGGCAGATTACTTCCTATTATAAGGCATATTTATTATTGTCAGCCACTTTGAACATTATAAATAGTTTGAATGATAACACTGCACTGTTCTTACAGGTAAAAAAATTAATAAAACATCAACGTTTAAATTAAAATGATAAATAAAATAAATAAAACTGCCACTGTTCTTAAAAAGTAAAAAGAAAACTGCTGTACTTAAAAGTATCATCATTTAGTAGCCTATTCATCAACCTGGAAATGTTCCTTGGACCTCATAAATACAGGCTATATGTCATCATATTCATGTATAAACTCTTTTTGATAAATTTATAATTATATAAATAAGTTATATATATATGCATGCAACATATGTCTTTGAAATGCATTAACTTGCATTTTAAATAAATGAATTGGATTTACATATTTAAATTAGAAATTAGATCTGCTTACTGCACGTTAGAGTAGGCTGTGTGTCAGAAAAGCAAGTGATTAAACTATACCTGCCAACATTGGGATATAAAAATACAGGATATGCCCCCAACAACCGTTACAAATATGGGGAGGAAATTAGCTTCAAATGATAGAATACATCACAAACAGTATAAAATTGAAAATAAAATAAAAGGTTTAACCTATTAAAATCAATTAATTGATCACATTGGTGTTATTGTACGCGTCAAAGGGTTAAAAATGTGTTAATTTTTTTACTTTTATTACTCAGCGATTCCTCCGCGTACCACTAAAAGAAAGCCTGCTTACCACTACCACCACCACCACAGTTTGAGAACCACTGTTTCATTACATTGCTTCGGCTTAGTCCCTTATTTATCAGGGGTCGCCACAGCGGAATGAACTGCCTACTATTCCAACATATGTTTTATACAGCGGATACCCTTCCAACTGCCACCCAGTACAGGGAAACATCCATACACACTCGCAATCACACACACTCATACACTACAGCTAATTTACTTTGTTCAATTCATCTATAGCGCATGTTTTTGGACTGTGGGGGTAACCGGAGCACCCGAAGGAAACCCACGCAAACATTGGGAGAACATGCAAACTCCACATAGAAATGCCAACTGGCCCAGCTTGGACTCAAACCAGCGACTATCTTGCTGTGAGGTGACAGTGCTAACCACTGAGCCACCGTGCCACCCATATTTATGTTTTATTATGAGTAAATTCATTATTGTAAATACTTATTAGGGTAAAATTCATATTTTATGAATGTATTTACTTTTGTAACTGTGTAGAATATAAAAATTAAGGTGTTATTATTATTATTATTATTATTATTAGCAGGAATATTATTATTGTAAAATAATACATTAATACATGTACATAATGCACTTCTGCTTTCAGCCATTTAATAAATTACATTACATTTCCTCATATATGTTCATATTTTATCAGTACACTAGATATCAGCATTGCCACTGACCACTGAAAGAAACGTTGACAAACTGGTCAAATATTTCAGGCATTCTGAGTCCAACAGTGCTGAATCAGAGCATCATTAATAACAAATCCATATAAATCCCGATCCACTGCAGCACTAGCGTAACGTTTACAACTGCATTACAGTCTGACACTGGAAAACAACACAGCCTTTAACAAGAAGAGTACAAACACAATCAACATTTGACAGTAATTATGTTAGTTACTGCATATTCAAAACACACATTTTTTATTTCAAGGAAACACAATGTTCCTTATCGAATTAAAGCAAATGTATGCTTTTGAGCATTTAAACTGCTTTGTGGTGTTAAACAACACAATATGTTCCTTGAAATACCTCAAAAGATGAGATATTTTATACTGCATTGGCGGTGGATTTAAGGAAATAATGTTATACAATCCTATTCATTTTTCTGCTTAAGACCTCAATGAATCATCAGGCGCCACTGATGCCTCTCTGTTTGTTTGTATTTGTTTGTTTGTTTATTTATTTTACTCGCAATGTGTCGGTAACTATTGACATGCATTTTATGAATAATCAAGCACCACAGATTCAGCTAAAAAAACTCCTTTACTGTCCCACTGAAGAAGAAAGAATGGCCTGAGAGTGAATTAAATTAACAGCAATGTTTTATTTTTGAAGGAACTAATTCAAACCCTCAAAATGCACAATTCTTTTCTCAGGATTGTTACTATTTTGCTGACTATTTTGTTAGTGATATAACCTTTTTTTTTTATTATTTAATGTTCATGTCTTCTTTGACCCGGATGCATAATGGAGCACTAGTCAAATATAGCCTACTTCTTGATACATGATTTTAGTAGTGCCCAGTGAAATCTATTTAGCTTTTTACCATATCTCACACACTTTTGGGTAAGAATTTTGGTAATGTAGAAATACATCAATGTAGAAAACATAAATGTATACATTTTTGTTGCTGTTTTATCAGTGTATAAACAAAAAATTGAAAATAATCAACAAACAAACAAATAAATAAATAAATAAATAAATAAATAAATAAAAATGTAAACAGAATTAAAGGGACGGTTCACACAAAAATTAAGATTCTGTCCTCATTAATTCACCCTTGACTTGTTTCAAACCTCACTCAAAAAATATTTTGCTGCTTGTTCAGTCTACTTAATTATAAGGAGGTGAATCCTTATCCTTATAATCCAACACAATTCTTGAAAGTTTTTCTGGGATAACTTAATTGTTTTATAGTCAAACTTAAATTTGTAAAAACCAATTACGTTAATGTAATTGATTTTTGTTAAGACAACATAAAGAGATTGTGTGAAACCCTACATTTTTACAGTGCTGCTTGACTTTCTTCTGTTGAAAAAAGCTGGTAACCTGTAGGTCAGCACAGTGGCGCAGTGGGTAGCACAATCACCTCACAGCAAAAACGTTGCTGGCATTTCTGTGTGGAGTTTGCATGTTTTTCCTGTGTTTGTATGGGTTTCCTCTAGGTGCGCCGGTTTCCCCCACAAGTCCAAAGACATGTGGGACAGGTGAATTGAGTAAGCTAAATTGTCTGTAGTGCATGTTTCCCAGTGATGGGTTACACCTGGAAGGGCATCCGCTGTGTAAAACATATGCTGGATAAGTTGGCGGTTCATTCCGCTGTGGCGACCCCAGATTAGTTAAGAGACTAAGCTGAAAAGAAAATGGAAACCTGTAACCGTTGACTTTCATAGTATTTGCTTTTCTATGGAAGTCAATGGTTACAGTTTTTCGACATTCTTTAAAAATATATGTTGTGTTCAACAGAATAAAAAATGATTTGGGACAAGTGATAGGTAAAAAAATGATGACAGCAATCTCCTTTATTGGGTCAACTAACAGGTAAAACAATATGAGAAGTTGCTAAATCAAACTCAGCGAGGCTTTAGTTGAAATATATTTACTCATTTTTGTTCTGATTACGAAATGATTGCAAATATTACAGTACTATGTCTGTCAAGTGATAAAAACTGAGATAAATATCACTCATGCTCCAAGCACCACGCTGTTTTAAAGTGTTTCTCGGCTACAGGTGAAGGCTGGAAACTTGATCTAGTTGCTTCAGATGTCCCCATTACTAATTATAAACAGCTGAGACATTGTTGCGTGACGGACAGCCAAAAAACAACTTGTCCTATAACCTGGCAACGGTGCCCACAGGTGCCTTTTCTTTAAAACTTTTGCCACACAGGCTGTCAAATAACGTGAACGAGCCGGGGTGACACAGCAAAGTCACGCGCTCCTCGTGCGCATTACGTACCTGTAGTAGGACAGGAGGCCGTTGCTCAGTACGAACCACCGGCGCTGGTACCCCTTCAGGTAGTTGGTCCATTTAAAGAGCCACCCTTTATAAGTGTCCGGACCGGGACCTTGGACACCTGAAGGAGACGGAAGAGTCCGCACCACCAGCTCGGTCATGTTGCGCGGTCACGAGCACTGCTGTCTGTCCGCGCGCGCGACACTTTCTTTACCTCCGCGCGTTCCCAGGTTCACATGTAGGGATGCAACACGAGCGAGGAGTCAAATCTGCGGTCACGGAGAGGAGAGCGGAGGAGAGGAGAGGAGAGGCGGCGCTTCTGTCAGAAAATATGGCAAACTGATGCTACTGAGGGAAACACAGCTGATGACGTAGATGCATCGCGGACGCACAGATTGCTGAGAATCTGCTAAATGACGTAAAGACATTAGTGAGGAGGATGCTTTTAAAAGATCAAGTGTGCATCCCGAGATAAGCTTGACGGCGGATACGGGGCCGATATCGGATACTTGATCCTTGCATTATGGCATTTGGCCGTTGCAGAGTCATGCGGCGTTTGTCCTCTGCGGTTTACATTTTGCATCACTGGAGTGGCGTCTTAAAATTGCAGTTCGATGTACTGTCCGCAAGATGACGCCATGATGAACAGGTCATGTTCATCATGGCGTTACTCTCCATAGCGTTGCTAAGCATACTAACAACCTTCTATTTTTGCACAATACTTTTTAGAGTTATGTTTTCCATTAAGCACTTGTACAGTACTTATCTAATAGTGCTAAACTACTACCCATAAAAAACTCACTCATTAAAAATGACATTCCCTTATATATATATATATATATATATATATGGCTGTGACATGAAATAGGAAACTTGTAAGTTAACGTTTACAAAATATTGTGTCCAAAACATCATAAAGTATCCCATATATAACTGTTTGTGACAGTTATGAGCGCTTAACTCATGTGAGCACTGTGAAGAACACAGTGTAGTTGTTATACAGTCGTATTTACTTTCGACCTAGCTTAAGTCGATTCACACCAAACATTTGTTTTTATGGAAGCCATTTCTGCCAGACAATAAGGACTTTTCTCCTCAGAGTTTCTCACAATGACTAAACCAGGGATGCCCAAACTCAACCCCAATTAGACACATATGGGCTAGCTAATCAAGCTCTTACCAGGCTTAGCCACTAGAAATATCCGTGCAGATATGTTGAGGCAAGTTGAAGCGAAAATCTACAGGATCGAGTTTGGGCACCCCTGGATTAACCTGTCCATTTCCAGTAAGCATTTTTGTGGATGCGGAATGTTAATATTCCCAGGATGGTCCCCTAATCTCTTTATTTCAATATAATTTACTTATCTAAATATAATAATTTATTGTTTATCCAGCACATTACTAACACAAAAATATCCCACATAAACGAACCATAAGGAATGTTGTTTTTTGGAGTTTACTGGTGTTAATGTTAAACTGCCTGTGAAAAAAAGCCAGTTTGTATCAAAGCATTCATCAATTGAAATTAAAAAGTAACCGACCCTAAATTCATATTTAGTTGAACAGGATTTTCAAATGTTAAAAGCTCCCATGTGATTAGCTCACGTATAGCTTCATAAGATTTTTGTAGCCACATTAGTGATTTAATAACTCCACTTTAAAGCTCAAACACAGCCACAAAGCTTTTTTTCAGAAGTTTATTTGAGCTTGACTCTTAACACTGAAATGACACAGGGGGCTGAAACACGTCAGTTATATACATTATTCAGTCACACGGTTTGGGTAAAGCAATAACTGTATATGATGAAAACAAATACATGGTATAAGTATTTCATGTACCCATGACAAAATGGTTTTCATGGTATTTTTATTTAACATTTCCACACATGAAAGCAGAGTAGAGCAAAACATGAACGTTATTGGGAACTTAAAAATAACCTCACATTTCCACAAATACATTTCTGACAAATCCAAATGGCACACTGAACACCCTGCATTTACATGTGCACCTGGTTTCACAGACACTTCTTGACCAGGAAAGCGAGGACAAAACACAACTTAAAAAAATAAAATATAACCTTCACTGAAGACTAACGGCAAAGCATGAACAGGTTCCATACTAACTATTCATAAATATGGAATTGCAACTTTAAAACCTTGTGAGAAATTAACATTGGGGCAGGAAGAACATGTTGACCAGCGAGGCATCAATTAATACGGCCTCTCTCTACGGTCCTGGCGGTGGTCTCCCCTGCAAAATAAATTAAAGATTCAATTTAATATGTTCTGTTTCATAGCTTTAACACCACCAAAGAGACAAGCTGAACTCACTTCATATCCATTTTGCCCGGGGGTCCCATTCCTCGCCCCCTTCGGCCCATGTCATCCATAGGAGGCCCTCCACGACCTCTTCCTCCAAAGCCACCTCTGTCCATACCACGTCCTCTGAAGCCTCCGCGGTCCACACCTCTGCCCCCACGGAACCCTCCAGGTCCCCCTGGCCCTCCGCGGTCCATGCCACGACCACCACGCATCCCACCAGGACCCCCACGACCGCGGTCACCACCTGAATCACATAGTAGTCATTAAATATTAGCAATGCAAACACTAAGCGCTTCTAAAAGCTTAACATGAATATAAAAAGTAACCTGGAGGAAAGGGGGGAGGTCCAAAGCCTTCAGGTTTGGGTGCCTTGCATTGATTACACTCCATTCTCCAGGCAAAGTTTTGGTTTCCACATCCCCTACAAAAAATAAATAAATCCTCGTTAAACAGGCTCTAGGCAATTGTACAGTGATCAAGCCTCACAAGTGAAATACATACGCATTTGGACACTGCCAGTCTCCTGCCCTCTGCTGCATGTTTCCTCCAGTAGGTCCTCCACGACCCATTCCCCTGGGACCCCCACGTGGCATAAACCCACCGCGATCACCACCTCTGCCCATTCCACCACGACCCATCATTCCTGGAGAAAGAGATGATTCATATTGAAACTGCTTAAAAATCTATTGCTTCTAAAACAGGAATGCAACAGAGTACCTCCTCGTCCCATCATGCCACCGCGGTCTCCTCTCATTGGCATCCCTCCGCGCATCATGCCCATCATTGGCTTACGTCTGGCCATGGACACCTTCAGCTTCTTCCCCTGGAAATCTTTTCCTAAAGAACAAACATTCATGTTGAAGACTTGTGTGGAAAAGCCATTGAGGACTGATTTTGGTTCAGACCAACGTACCATCAAACCACTCGACTGCTGCTTTAGCAGATGGAGGCTCCTCGTAGGATAAGGTGGCATCGCCTTTAGGTTTACCAGACTCTTTATCTGTGTATATGTTGACAGCTGGCAGGCCTGTTCGCTTGTTGATCTAAGAACAAAAAAACATAACATCATTCAGTCAAAGGATAAAAAATAAAAATAAATTCAAATTAATGGTCAAGGACTGTTACATGTTTTAGTCTGAGACCAATGGATACAAATGTGTCCCTAGAACACATAACCAGTCATAAGTGTAAATTTTTAGAAATTGAGCTTAATGCATTAACTGAAATTTAAATAAAATATATTTCCACTAATGTACATTTTGTAAGAATAAGACAACCTTTGGCAGTTTTTAAACTACTCGATAATCTGAATCCACATCTTGACGAATCACATTTAAAATTTGAACAGCAAACTGCAACTAGTCCTGTCTGAACCAAAAAACTGCATATGTACACACCAAACAAATGACAGCTGACTGACCATAGAGCACTACAAACTAGCCTGACCCATGCTCACCGACAGCCCGATGCTGCCCAATGACTGACCATCAGCTAGGTGTGTTCCAGCCATAAAGGTGTTAAATTAAACTTCTCTGTGATGCCTATTACTTAATTACTTTCTATTATATCAAAAACTGAGTTTGATATATTTAAATGGAACATGATTGTTAATATTATAACAATTTTTGGCAAAAAAAAAAATTATAATTTTGCCTCATACAATGTATTTTTGGCTATTGCAAAAATATACCCATGCGATTGATTTTGTGGTCCAGGGTCACAAATGAGAAGCCTTTTCATGGCATCTGGCCCCAACACCAACAAGTCAAAAAAACTAGTGGCAACGAAAGCAGACTGTGTTGTCACTTCATGCATTATTACTCATTGACTAGTTCACTAACCTAACAGACAATCAGTTCTCACTGACAGCAATTTAACATATGCAGTCAGCCAAACAGTCTAGTTCAAGATTAACTACACTGCAAGACCCAAACACCAGCCATCAGCTTGGTGTCAAGAGCCTTTGCAGAAAAAAGACCATAAAGTACCCTAATGATGCCGCTGTGCTTGAAAAAGTCAGCAACTTCTTCCAACGTAGCATTCTCAGTCAGTCCAGTGATGTAGATAGTGCTGTTTTCAGAGTCATCTTGCTCCTCTGGGGCTCCTAAGGAGGAAAAAAAGTTACAATCTATAAATGTATTAAAATGAACAGTGTCCAAAAGAAAAAAAAAAAAAAAAGGGGGCACACCTACCCATTTCACCATCTGTTTCAAATTTTCATCAAGCAGGACACGAGGAGAAAAAGAAAAGGAGAAACAAGTTAGTTTACAAGCGGCGCTTCAAGCACCTGACAACATTATGCTACCATTTCTGCCCCGGCACACTTGCTTTGAGCATTCAAAGACATAAGTCAAAATACCCTTGTTCTTGACCCATAAATAGTTTGATTGTTAAAGTATTAAGATGAAAATTATTTAAAAGCTAATTAGTTTTTAACTCCAGTGTGCCTTAAAATAGAATGATATACTTATGGAAAAAAACAAACCCTTGAAAACCAAGGACCCAAATTGGACTCCATACCTGATTTCATATGAAATTGAAAAATGTAGTAAACACTGATCTGGTAAATCATCTACATGGCTGGGTCGGCCAATTACAATTAACTCCTAAATATGAGAGCAAAAGTAACCTTTGACTGGAGTCCACACTTAGGATTTTTTAACCAATAAAAATAGGACTGAACCATTCCTATACAACCAATGACAAAATGTTGAAAACTCTTAAAATTCTAGCCGGCAGTGTATTGTTTTGCAAGGCATTATTTTTATTTTCCCTTTGGAAAAACACCAATAAAAAGTGGAGAATTCTAGTGTATAGTCTTGTGATTCTAATTAAACTTACCACCAGGCTTACTGAAGCCACCTCTGTCTCCAGCGATGCTGGGGGGGAATAAGCGAAGATATGAAGGCGATATCCCTTAAAACAGCCACTTCGGTACCACAAAAGGGGTAATGGGGGTATTTGCACAGTTCTAACTGACTCTTAACCTTCAACAAGTTTCCCTTATATAAAAACAATATTTCTGAGAATAACACTCTGTTAGGGTAATGTAGCATTACAATGTCTCTGCCCTCAGCCTGACTTCATTGATTTACAATTTAAAGACATTAGTGGCTGAACAGTATTGGGGTTGTATGAAGCACAATTAAGGGATGATCTTTATTACCATTGTAGGTGGAAAACCCCAGAAATGTGTACACTGACATTGAGAGGTAATTGTTTCAGATGCAGCCTTGCTACCATCTTTACATGACACCAAATGAGATTGTGTGTTAAAAATGACAGCTAATAGCAACAGAACCTTTCTTAGGATTTATATGTTTGTTGGTGGCAAATGCACCAACTAGTCTAGAAGTAGCCTGTGTATGGATGCATCTGAAACAATCTGCTTACATAAATCTTGTACATGCATTTTAGTGAAATAAAAAGAAGCAGATAAACTAGAACACCATTTTTCTCTTTACAGAAATGTTTCTGATTAAAGAAATTATACAACAAAAAAGGGGCTATCAAAACATTTTTGTATAAGTAATAAACTTGTATGTTCAGATAATTATTACAACTTTTCTTTGGTTGCAAAACATGACTCTTGTTCCTGTTGGAAAAACTCATTTGGAACACCTCTTGACACCACCAACTTTAAGTCCCCATTTCAAAAGGCTGCCGGCCCAGACTCAGAACTGAGTAGCGGTACTGTAAAAGTATTGATGTGTTTACATGGCTCTCACTTTGTTACCTGTAGCGTATAAATGCGACAAAGCATGTTAAAGAAAAAGTTTCATAATGCACAAGACAATTGCAATCCAAATGTGTAACAAAGAAAACATACCCTTACTTTAATAGGGAAAATGAATGCAGTGTCTTTAAGCGTACGCTAAAAACTAAAATGCTATTTAAGTTTACTGCAATGTAAATTACCAATGCATCAAATATCTAAACTGTTATTTAAAGCACAGAGGAATGGGGACATGCTCTAGAAAAATAATTAAGCGATGAAAAAAAAAAATATATTTTTTTTAAGTTAAACATCACTGCATTCACTTTCATATTTGTTTTGCATTAGTGTCCTGCTTTTGGGAGCATTGAAAGAAGTCTTTGGGAACCAATATTTGATTGTAAAACATTTCACTTTATGCAAACCAGAATTCTAAAACAATATTTTTTAAAAACCTCAGTAGGTAAAAGGTTTATTCTAGTGTATTTTACCCATTTTAGCACAATTGTTTTCTTAAAATATCTCTAATTTTCACTTAGCGTTAAGTATTAAGGCCCTTTATCAAGAACAATAACTGTGAACTTACTAACTACAATAGTATTCACACTTAGGGCATGATCACATCCTGTTTAAAGGGTTCCCACTTTAAACCAAATCCTAATTTCCCTTACTTTCCTTGACTAAAGCTGAATTTCCATGACATGTAGTGAACAAAACAGGTTGCTGAAGTGCTTATACATCATCATTAAAATTATAATAACACTAAAATGTTTTTTAGGATGAATATCATTTTGCAGGGCATTAATACCTACTATGAGAACAGATAATTTACCTCAGATTTTGGCTGTAAAGTGCTCCCCCTTCAATATTTGATAGTAGTTTTACAAACTTCTTTACAGACTTCTGTCATCTACTTTTATACAAATGGTCTTTGAAGTGATCCTTTTCTATGGGCAAAGATCTTAATTTATATTTCCTGGCATGCTAAGTTTTATTTACAACCTGGTGACTAAAATTGACTAAAAGTGACTGTCAGTTTATGAGCATGAAAAAGAAAAGTGAAGCAATTTTTTTTTGCCCAACCAAGTAATTATAAAAATGGGCATGAAACAAAACTTTCCAAAAGTCATGGAATGTCAGGAAAAAAAGTAACTTTCAATGTATAGGACAGACCATTTAAAATGGTATACCCATGGGAACCCTGTGTTTATTGTAAGTACACTGCAGTTTTGTACTTAAATGCTTAAGCAGTTTCTCATGTCATTTTTGCAAAAGATGTGGTGTGGGCTATTCTTAGGGGCCATTTATACAGAATGCATTTTTGCGTCTAAAAACATGAGATGCAGTCCTTAGTGAATTATCCTTTTTGTTTTTTTTTAAGAGCTAGGTGTGATAATTGATTGAAGAAAGGTTACACAAATCAGGATATGCAGATAAAGCCACCATGAACAACTTTGCCATGTTGCCATCAAATAAACAGTCGTCAAGACAACAGAAGCTTGCCCTGCCTTCAAGTAGTTCTGACAAGTTCAATGGTTTAGATCTGTCACTGAATGAAGCTGCATGTAAAAGCTGAAACTCTTATCGTAACGGTCTTAAAAACATAGCACTCGTGCATGACAATGCAAAAAAATGAGTAATGGTCATTTATGTGTCAAGCGCATTTACATTAACAATGGAAAAGTAGCCCATTGCTATGGAAAAATGCATTGTGTGAATGGCCCCCTTTATTGTATTCCTTGATTTGAACAGGCCTTAGGAGTCATTTAAATAGAGTAAACAAATCTCTACCGGAAACCATGTTATTTGCAGAAAGATCTACAGGAACCCGCTTATATTAATGAATACACCTTTTGGATTAATCCTAAATGCTCACTAAATCTTTAAGACCATTTAGAGCACAGATCTTTAGAATTGTGACTTCATGATGCTTAATCATCTTGTTCCTACTCTACAATCTTAACTTCATGTAATTTATAATCTCCCAGATTATGATAAACTGCATAAAAGAGATTGAATTTATATTTTTTCCCAAAGCACATTCTCAATCATCTTACCTGAGGAAACAATGAGGCAGAGCTGAGAGCAGCAGCACTTCAGGATCAAGTTAATTTGGCTTATCAAAACAATTATAGTGATTTACTTTCAAAATTTTGGGGTGGGGGGGAAGCTATAATATTCAAGACTGTGATGTCTAAACTGTGTTTGAGATGTTAAACTACAGTACATAATACAAGCTCTGGTTCCAAAACATGAAGTTACAATCTAATTTCATGATATAGAGCGGCTCTCAGCCCTGTATAGCCTCTTTCAGCTCCTGTCTGAGGGAAAGAGAAGTAGTGAAATGAGAACACATGAATGCACACTTACCCCATGCCTCCACGGCTCATGCCCCCTCGCATGCCACCACCTCCTCGCATCATTCCCCGGTCAAACCCACCCCGGCCGCGCCCGCGGTTCTCCCCCCCTCCCATGCCTCGGCCCTCTCCAGGGCCCCCATATCCTCCAGATTCAGAGCCAGAGTAGCCACTTCCATTCTGATGGTCTGGTCTGTAACTACCTGTAAAAGAATCAAGTGTCACTGACGTTTTTGCTTTTGAATACAAGACTCATAATTAGCCATCTCCAGCAGACTTACCATACTGGTTTGGTGGTTTATAGTCTGATTGGCCATAGCCTCCTCCAGTACTGCCCTGCTGTCCATACTGACTGGCAGGAGGCTGTCCATAAGATCCAGAAGGTGGAGCATAGCTTGAAGGCGGAGCCTGCTGCTGCTGGGGAGGAGTTTGTTGATATCCTCCCTGCTGGCTATAGGAGCTCTGCTGTCCGTAGCCTCCTTGCTGGCCCTGGTATGCTCCCTGCTGCTGCTGAGAATAAGTGTTTTGCTGAGGTTGCTGGGAGTACGAGCTCTGCTCATATCCGGCAGGTTGCTGGCTCCCAGAACTGTAACTGCTGAAAGAGAAAAGTAAGCATTAGTGAATATTAAACGCACACTGGTATGTGTGTAGTATACATTAACTGATATTTGTAGCAAAGTACTTGAAAAATACTTTTATTTATCGTAATTGTTTAATGAATTATGCTGTTGTGGTAATTCTTTGTTATGGTAACAATTATGGTAATAAACAAATGATTCAGTACTATATTATACAGTACAAATACTGTAGTTTTCTTCAATTATAGGGCATATTATACTACAGTTTACTGTAGTAAAAACTAAAGTATACAGAAGCATTTATTACAATTTATACTTGTGTGTAAATATATATATATATATATATATATATAAACACACACACAGTATAATAAACTACAATAGTATGAATTATTAACTATAAATTGGTTTGTAAAGTAAAAATTAAGATACAAAATACTGTGTCTGACGTGAAAACTTAGCTGCGTGTTCCTATGAAATCACAAGATTTAGGTTTGATCTAGATTATGCTAATGTGAACAACTATATATGGTTTATTTTGACACTATATTTAATATGAAAGAAATAACTAAATACATTTAATACTAGAATTATCTAGTTTTAAAACATTTTTAGCAAGGTCAGTAAAAATCTTTACCACTTGTCCAACAGTGCCAGAAAAAAAGGCTATAGCACCGAGCGCTGGAACTAGAATTAGACCAATACCTGGGAGGTGCAGCAGCAGCAGGCTGTTGTCCATATCCAGGATACGCAGACTGGGTTCCATAGCTGGCCTGCCCACCATAAGAGGTCTGAGTGTTGCTGGTTGACGAGGCAGCAGCTGTGGAGGAATCATAGCTGCTGCTTCCATAACCTTGCACTGGTTGAGTATAGCCTTGCGGTGTGGCTGAAGCAGCATTATAACTACCTACAAAGGGTAAATACGAAGGCCTCAGCTAACAAACGCTTGGGAATATTAAACATACAGTGCTCAGCATAATTGAGTACAGCCCATTTTGAAAATGGATATTTCCATTTATCAGTGAATATAGGCAATGTATTTTGGTGCATTTGAACAAAACAGATTTATTAAACAAATATATTTATTAAAATAAAATTTGTCGCCAAAGATATTTAGGAATTAAAAGATAATACAATTCAACCAAAATATTGCAAAAAAAAAAAAATTACAACATACAAAATTTCAACAAAATTTTTACATTTTTTGCCTCTCTTAATTTTTCCTCTTTTAAAAAAAAAATAGCATTTAACATTTCTTTCAAATATTTTTTGCTTGTACTAGTTTTTGGACCGTTATGTCAAGTTATTTTGTTAGATTAAGCTCCAGATTTGGCTTCAGTACTGACTAATGTATATGCACAAATATAATATTGTATAGCTTCCTAGTAAAAATATGAATTTAAAAGATAGATTTGTGTGGGGTGTACTTATATATGCTGAGCACTGTAGTTTGCTAAAGGATATATAATAAAAATGAACAAGTCAAAAATAACACACCGCTGGCTGGTGCCTGCTGTCCATAGGATGACCCATATGGCTGCTGGCCATAACTGCTTGAAGAACCACTAGTCTGAGAGTAGGTTGAGTCGGCCGGTTGGCTATATGAACCATAGCCTTGCTGTTGACTATACGACTGCTAAACAAAGAACAAGAACATACAAGTCATATACAACATCTAGATTAATGGCTTCTTACATAGAAGACCAATCTAAAGTAAGAGTCTACCTGAGTGCCTTGTCCATATCCCTGTTGAGAGGGCTGGGCCGGGTAGGAGCCGTACCTGATAACAAAGAATTTCCACATGTTATAGCGATAGGAGACACGTACAAAAAATACATTACATTCAGGGCTGCCACTGGACCTTTTTGCAGTTATTTGCCTCATTTTCTATTTAATTATGCTTTTTAAATACTGCATTTAAAGCACTACATTTAGCTGGATTAGCTTGTCAGATGGTCATTATAACCACACTTTTTAATGTACTAAAATATTTCCTAAAGATTAAGAATAAAGAAATATGAGTTAATACTTTTTTTTAAAAATACAAATGTACATATCAGAAAATAATAGGAATCTGTTTAAGTTTAGGAAATTTATAGGAAAATAACAAACAGGCCAGCACATTCAACTTTCCTCAGTCACAATTTGGCTATTTGAATAATAAAAATTAAAACATAATAATATTAAAGGAGCTTTATGATTTCTATAGCTTTTCTTGTTGAAAAGTACATTTGATTAAATTCATGGATAACAATAGCCCAGGATTTAGAAAAAGCTATTGTAAAAGGTTTTCTCCATTTAAAAATAATACAGTAGCGAAAGATGACTCCACTTATAATAGTTTGCATTTAACAAAACTGATTAGCTTAAGTCACACCGATTAGATGGTCAAATGAGAATTTGGCTTGGTCTTAAAGCCTTTTTCGATGGGCTATTTTCACAATTTATGATGGTGTAGTAGTCAAAATAGAACAAATGAGCTCATGTATAGGACAAATTCTGGACATTTGTCATTGAGGGGTAGGTATTTTGAGCCATCCGAAACCAACTCTGGCCGTAATAGGCCTGTCTTTTTACTAACATTTCATTGATCATCCCTTTGGTTTTAAGTGAGTATTTTTTTTGTCAATTAAGTGATTTTTTTGTTTGCATTTGTCCAGCACTCTATATACACAACACTATATTTAAGCAGTTGTTATAATCAATTTATTATTTCATCATTAAGTTTTTGCTCATTCAATCAATCTTTCTTAAAGGCTGCAATTGCAAGAAATATATTATATATGCAATAAATAAATTATATATATATATATATATATATATATATATATATATATATATATATATAC
>CAIGQZ010001492.1:3631417-3659558 GCA_903798205.1 Danio tinwini | reverse complement strand
CCTTTGGCAAAATGGGTCAAAAGAAGGACTTGACAGGCTCCGAAAAGCCAAAAATAGTGAGATATCTTGCAGAGGGATGCAGTACTCTTAAAATTGCCAAGCTTCGAACAATCAAGCGTTTCATTCAAAATAGTCAACAGGGTCGCAAGAAGCGTGTGGAAAAACCAAGGCGCGAAATAACTGCCCATGAACTAAGAAAAGTCAAGCGTGCAGCTGCCAAGATGCCACTTGCCACCAGTTTTGCCATATTTTAAGAGCTGCAACATCACTGGAGTGCCCAAAAGCACAAGATGTGCAATACTCAGAGACATGGCCAAGGTAAGAAAGGCTGAAAAAACGACCACCACTGAACAAGACACACAAGCTAAAATGTCAAGACTGGGCCAAGAAATATCTCAAGACTGATTTTTCTAAGGTTTTATGGACTGATGAAATGAGAGTGAGTCTTGATGGGCCAGATGGATGTGCCCGTGGCTGGATCGGTAAAGGGCAGAGAGATCCAGTCCGACTCAGATGCCAGCAAGGTGGAGGTGGAGTACTGGTTTGGGCTGGTATTATCAAAGACGAGCTTGTGGAGCCTTTTCGGGTTAAGGATGGAGTCAAGCTCAACTCCCAGTCCTACTGCCAGTTTCTGGAAGACACCTTCTTCAAGCAGTGGTACAGGAAGAAGTCTGAATCCTTCAAGAAAAACATGATTTTCATGCAGGACAATGCTCCATCACACGTGTCCAAGTACTCCACAGCGTGGCTGGCAAGAAAGGGTCTAAAAGAAGAAAAACTAATGATATGGCCTCCTTGTTCACCTGATCTGAACCCCATAGATAACCTGTGGTCCATCATCAAATGTGAGATTTACAAGGAGGGAAAACAGTACACCTCTCTGAACAGTGTCTGAAAGGCTGTGGTTGCTGTTGCACGCAATGTTGATGGTGAACAGATCAAAACACTGACAGAATTCATGGATGGCAGGCTTTTGAGTGTCCTTGCAAAGAAAGGTGGCTATATTGGTCACTGATTTCTTTTTGTTTTGTTTTTGAATGTCAGAAATGTATATTTGTGAATGTTGAGATGTTATATTGGTTTCACTGGTGAAAATAAATAATTGAAATGGGTATATATTTGTTTTTTGTTAAGTTGCCTAATAATTATGCACAGTAATAGTCACCTGCACACACAGATATCCTCTTAAAATAGCTAAAACTAAAAACAAACTAAAAACTACTTCCAAAAATATTCAGCTTTGATTAATGAGTTTTTTGGGTTCAATGAGAACATGGTTGTTGTTCAATAATAAAATTAATCCTCAAATACAACTTGCCTAATAATTCTGCACTCCCTGCATACAGCACACATATGTATATTATGTAAAGACAAACATTTTATTTTGGTTGCAATTAATCTCAACTAATTGTATGACAGCACTAGAGAAAAGTGCTCATTGATCTCTTACCCAGAATCCTCTCCATCTCCTCACATCTCTTGATTTCACTGACAAATCGCCGCTGGAAGGAGCTGACACTGGGGTTGAGCTGCAAGACATCATCAGATTATGATCAAATATTACAATCTAAATACAACCAAACATGGCTCTAGGGGCTGCAGTAATCCAATGACACTTCAGAATAAAGTATTGGCCAATAAGCAATAAATCACGTTAATTAAGCTAAATTAAGTGGTTCAGTTGATTCATGAATCAGATCAACTGATGCTTAACTCATTTACATATGACAAGAGATTTAAATATATTACAAATTACATATAATACATTTAGGGCAACAAGGTGGCTCAGTGGTTAGCACTGTTGCCTCACAGCAAGAAGGTCGCTGGTCGAGTCCTGGCTGGGCCAGTTGGTGTTTCTGTGTGGAGTTTGCATGTTCTCCCCGTGTTGGCGTGGGTTTCCTCCGGGTGCTCCAGTTTACCCCACAGTCAAAAGACATGCATTATAGGTGAATTGATTAAAAAAACATTGGCCATAGTGCATGTCTGTGAATGAGTATATATGGATGTTTCCCAGTACTGGGTTGCAGCTGAAAGGGCATCCACTGCGTAAAACATATGCTGGATAAGTTGGTGGTTTATTCTGGTGTGGCGACCCCTGATGAATAAAGGGACTAATCCAAAGGAAAATGAATGAATTAATATATTACATTCACACAAACTATCAGAAAATTTGAGACTTTTGATTAATTGATTTAAACATTCATTTAAAAGTAAGGATCATTTACATGTTACACAAGATTTAGGATAAGATGTTTGTTCTGAATATATTTTGTATTCTTTTAATATATTATGTTCCTCTGAAGCTTTGCTTTTTATGCAAGTTTTAGTTTTGGTCATTTTAGTACTTCGTCATATTTCGATGAAATTTCGGTTTACATTTTTGAAAATTATAATGTCAAGCTGTCCGCTATTTATTTTCTGTTTATTTTAAATATAATAGATATAAAACAAAATAAACTCACTCATTATCCACAGGCCTACTCCCTGATCCCTGCCAATTACTCAACCCAGCACTGGGAAACACCCATACTATCACGATCACTTAATCCTTACAGATCCTGGGAGAATATTTATTGTCCCCTGAACTACACATCTGCCACTGAAATGAACTACAACAGACTGATTACATTGACTATGTATACTGCTCACATTCTCACACACATTGCTGAATCTTGTTTGTTGTAACACTATAAAGCATTCTATTGTCTAGCCTTGCCGTGTTTTCTGATCCTGGCCATGTTTTTTGCTTATGCCGTTTGCCGCCTGCACCAACTTCTTTGCCTGTGACCGACTACTTTTGCCCTTATGTTACGGTTTGCTGCTACTTGGATTGTTTATCTGTGCTCAATATACTGTAATAGACACTGCATGGTGGATCCTCAACTCCATTGCTATAATTGCTTTGTTACACATACACTCTCTCTCAGAAATGCAATCATACACTACGGCCAATTTAGTTTACTCACCTGGAATGAACAGCCAACTTATCCAGCATATGTTTCACACAGAGGATGACCTTCCAGCTGCAACCCAGTACTGGGAAACATCCATACACACTTATTCACACACATACACTATGTCCAATTAAGTTTATTAAATTCACCTATAGCGCATGCCTTTGGACTGTGGAGGAAACCGGAGCACCTGGAAAAAACCCACGCGAACACAGGGAGAACATGCAAACTCCACACAGAAATGCCAACTGACCCAGCCAGGGCTCAAACCAGAGACCTTTTTGCTGTGAGGCAACAGTGCCAACCACCGTGTCTCCCCAAAATAATTTTATGAATAAATAAATAAACCTGAACAAATTTTATTTGTCAACCACCCTTACTGTTGGCAACAAATCGGTAGGGCACACACATCTGTGACCAACACTTGGCCTATATACGCAGTTGTGTTAATGTCATACAACCTCAGGCTAAATAGAAAACACAGGCTTTTAACCAGCCTTGCTATTTTTTGAAAGCAAGTAATTGATTCAACTCATCAGCCTTAACCGGGACATTAACCTAGCTGACACACATCGGCTTCCCTCTGTTTCCTGCTTAAATGTGCTTAATTTAACATGTGCCTCAAAACACATTTAAAGGGACAGTTCACCCAAAGATAAAAAAATTCATTTATTCACTCTTGAATTTCTCCAAACCTGTTTGAGATTTATTTGTTCTGTTAAACACAAAAGAAGATATTTTGAAGAATGTTGGAAACCTGTAACCACTGACTTGCATTTGTTTTTTCTACTATGGATGTCATTGGTAACAGGTTTTTAACATTCTTCAAAATATCTTCTTTTGTGCTCAATAGAACAAAAAAAAAAACAATAATTGTAAATCAGCCTGGTTTGGAACAAGTTGTAATTTTTGGGCGAACTGTCCCTTTAATGAAATCCTTTTCACACCTATACAGTAAGCACATATGGGTTGCCAAATGATGTTGATTCACTCAAATCAAAATGTGAGAATTCAGGTGATGGATCTCAGTCTATACCTACACATCATTTTTGACATCAGGTGACTTGCATATGATGCCACAGAAATGCTGTTTTGTTTGGCAAGTCATTTTAACATTTACTACATTACTGTAACACATTCTAGTATCTGATTTCATGCTACATGCACCTATTTCTTTAAGCTATTGTCTTTTTCATTAGATATTAGCATATTTTATTTAGGTACTAGGCTAGTGTTTATTATTTACATATTAGTTCTTATTTATCAAATACTGGTACTCAAACATTAGATACTGGTAACTTTACACTGAATAGTATGTTTCAAGTTGCGAATGGTACCAAAATAGCATACCGTACCACTTTTTTGGTATCTAGAACAAAGAAATGGTACCCAAAGTCATAAACTACGACTACCAAATGACGTTGATTGCAACTTTCTGGTGTACACCACATAATAAGTGTACCATTGTCAGTGAAATGCAAGCTTGATCAGGGTTACTTAAACTAAATCGTACTGTACTGTATTAAAATGAACCAAACTGCTCAGTGGAAATGAGCCATAAAACAAACACTAGTACTTAGCCATTATACTACTGCCTTTCATGCGAATGTCTATTAAATGAATGCTAATACTTATTTTAGTTATCACTCTAGTTGTTTACTTACTTTAGTTGTTGGTTAAGTCACAAGTTACAAGTTTTATTACAAATACAAGTCATTGTGATATCCACTCAAAGCGTAAGATTTTAAATAAGGACAAGGCATCTTATTAGCAACATATTAGTATCTAATAAGAATGTGTATCTAATTAAATGAGTACTAGTACTTAATGAATAAAAATGACGTACAAGTCAAAATTTAAAAGTTGATTCCTAAATAACAGAAATCAACAGACGTCAATGACACAAATGTTTACATTTTTTTATTAGTAACAACAGAATTATTAGTGACTAATGAAGCAATTTCCAGTAATTAAAAAAGTACTGGTATCTAATAATGATTACCAGTGTCTAATTAATAAACACCAGTATGTAATAAGTATGTAATGAACAGTTATAACTAATTGATTAAGGTTTAGGTCACCCAAAAAGTTAAAGGTCTGCCATCATATACTTTCCCTTTACTTTTCACAAACCTGTTTGTGTCTCTTTCTTCTGTTGAACACAAAAGAATACAGTTTAAAAAAAGCTGAAAACCA
Source organism: Danio tinwini (assembly GCA_903798205.1). NCBI lineage: Eukaryota > Metazoa > Chordata > Actinopteri > Cypriniformes > Danionidae > Danio > Danio tinwini. The sequence goes on along the minus strand of CAIGQZ010001492.1, from coordinate 3,654,408 downwards.
GTAACCATTCACTTCCACAGTATTTGATTTTAATACCATGGCTGTCAAAGATTAGAGGTTTTCAGCTTTATTCAAAATATCTTATTTTGTGTTCAACAGAAGAAAGAAGCTCATAAAGGTTTGAGAGTGAGTCAATTTTCATTTTTTTTTTATCCCTTTAGTAGCATACTGGTGCTAATAAAAACTAGTATCTAATACAAAAATACTAGCATCTATTGAATAATTACTAGTAGTTTTTTTTAACTAAAGCATAAGCACCAACAGGGGTGACGCGGTGATGCAGTGGGTAGAACATTCGCCTCGCAGCAAGAAGTTCTCTGGTTCCAGCCTCGGCTGGGTCAGTAGGCATTTCTGTATGGAGTTTGCATGTTCTCCCCATGTTGGCGTGGGTTTCCTTTGGGTGCTCCGATTTTCCCCACAGGCCAAAGACATGTGGTACAGGTGAATTGGGTATGCTAAAATTGACTGTAGTGTATGAGTGTGTGTGTGAATGAGTGTGGATGTTTCCCCAGTGATGGGTTGCAGCTGGAAGGGCATCCGATGCATAAAACATATGCAGGATAAGTTGGCGGTTCATTTCGCTGTGGCGACCCCAGATTAATGAGGGGACTAAGCCGAAGAGAAAATGAGTGAATGAATAAATGAATGAGCAACAACAGCTAATAAACAAATTAATGTAAGATACTTAGGCCTATCTCTATAAAATACTATAATGGTTTATAGACTGACTGTTGCTACAGCTTGCCATAGTAATCTAGGTAGGCAGTTGACTAGGTTTTGATAGAAATCCGCTTGAGTGCAAACTTACATCTCGAAATTCGACTAATCCCATCTCCCCCAGCTCGCTGATGCAGGCGTACGCCGAGCCGGACTGCAGGAACAGCTGCGCCAAGCACATCTCCTCACTCCGAAACCCCGAGCCCATCTTCCCTCTTCTCTCTCGGACACCTGGATCACCCAACCCGCCTCTGGCCTTCAAGATTCACTCCGTCACAGCACGAGCAACCTGCCCCATCAAGTGTGCGACACAAGCCGCATTCAACGTCGGTGCATTAGACTCAAGTTGACCTGCTAAGCTTGCACTGCGATATATCAAAGATGTATGTCTAAATAAACCGGACTTAAACTGCACCAAAAACTATTAGCACACAAATCCTATTTTTAGCAACCTAGTTAATATTCTTAGCACGCTCGTGTAAATTATGACTGTGTTATCTAAAATGGACTGCTGGTATTATATTCACGTAGTCTTACCTCTAGCTGGCTGGACAATAATAATCGATAGGCGTCTGTACCTTTAATTGCCGTCTTGCCATTGAAACGACAGAAATAGCGCAGGATTTATAGGGATGTTGAAAGAGTGTTGACGAATAAACAACTAGACGCTAGCTAGCCTTAAAAACGTGCTAGTATAAAGGATGCCTTATGTTCGTTTAAGTTAATCGCATAATAAAAAGATCACTCCCGTAATGCACGAGCCCTGCCGGTGTTACAGATTGTGCCCAAGGGTTGCCAGGTACTTTGTTAGAATCCCCCTTTCCTATGTTTAACTTAGAAGGTGATGTTTTTGTTTTAGATGTGTGTGTCATAGACTATGTGAAACTAAAATTGCGTCTAAATGAATAGAAATAAATGTACAGCCTCGTGTTTTTACATCACAATTTTTTGCTTTTAAGGATCTTTCTGCCTTTTGTATCCTTATTTAATTGCACTGCTATTTATTCCAGTTATCACAATAAATACACTGATATACCTAATATTTTATTTAATATAAATAATTTAATAACAAAAACTATGCGACAAACTCACAGCAATCTCATTGGTTGCAAAAATTTGCATATATCTGTGTAATGATTTACTCAGTCATTTTGTGATAAAAAAATAAAATATATATTTAAATGCATCTGTAAATGCTATAAAAGTAAATTAGTAAATATATATCACAACAATATCCAAATTTATGTACGCAAATCTCTGATTTCGTGATTGTTTAGTACGCTGCAGGAGCGAGGGTTTATCTGAAATCTGGCAACCACATCAGCATTTAATATATTCTGTGCCGTATTCTTCCAGACCAGGGGCAGACCATCTGCCTGTCCTTTGTTTAAAAGCCTGAAAATCAGCAGATTTATAGCACAACACAACTCTTTGTTGAAGTATGAATATTGTAATAACAAACTCAATGTATTTTTCTTTCTCCAGCAGATCAAGTAATAATGACATTGTAATGGTCCTGATGTGACAGTGACATCATTCAGTCTATAGCCTCCACCTCATTGTGCATTTATGTAGTTCAACACAAATTAACTTACTATTCATTTCCAGAAAAGCAAAGTAAACCCATCAACAAAACATGCAAATAATCAGCAACTGACATTAGTATTTTCATTTTTCTTCTATGCTCAATGACCACCAGTTTACAACAGTCTTCAAAATATCTTCTTTTGTGTTTCACCATTCCTTAAAAAATAATTTACAAATAATAAAATAAGTCTTTAGAGCAATCAAGTCACTGGATCATTCAATCCAACTGTAAATTTATGATCTATCCTGAAATCTACAATGTATGTCAGCATTGTTTCTTTAGTGATTTTTTTAATTACAGCGTTTTAAAATTATAATTAACAACAATAAAAAACAAGATAATTTATTTAGGTTTCTGGTTCTGTTTCATGGAGTCACACACAAATTTCAGAAAATACCCAAATGAGTTTACAATGTTATTTTTCTCCCCAAGTTATTATTTTTTTCAATAATTTATTACATTTTAAAAGCCATCCTCTGCCACCCCTATTTCAATAAAGCAAATATTTTTTATTTAGATTTGCACGTTTGTACAGTGTGTAAGATGGTTTTTAAACTTTCAAATGAAAAATTAGTAGCCTAATTGATTTGTTGAAATAGTGGTGGCAGAGGACGATTTTTTACATTTTTATTTTTTCAGTAATTCAGTAATTACTGAAAAAATTAAAATGTAAAAAATAGTTTTTTCAGTAATTAATTCTATTTTTTTTTCAGTAATTCAGTAATTACTGAATTAATTACTGAAAAAATAATTATTAAAAAAATTATCCTCTGCCACCCCCTATTTGAACGTTCAAACATTCATTCTTACATACAAATCAAACAAACTAACAGTGAACCTGCATCATCTGAGGCTCTGTGCGAGTCTGTTGAGCTCCTGCGAAAGTCCAGTGACCGTGTCTAGAATCTTCTTCCTATCCGAGTCCAGCAGTCGACCTCCACAGCGCTGGGCAAACTTGTCCGGATGCCAGAGTGCCTGCTGCCGACGGAGAATCTTCCGAAAAGCCGGCAAATCAGACCGATCCGCTCCATGCAGCATAACGGCCACCATTTCATCCAGCGACCCTCGAGGAGCCGGCCAAGGGATGTCCTCATATCCCAGTAGGCCTTCTTGACCCTTGCTGGACGAGCGGTGAAAAGTGGCAGTGCATCGCTCCTCGTAACGCCTCTTCCTTCCCTGCCGTGTCTCTTCCTCTTTTCGAGCCGCTCTCTGCAGGTACTCCTGATGCTCGCGCTCCAGTCTGGCATTCAGCTCTTTTTGGCTCCTCTCGTTCTCCTCCGTCTCCTTCGGCCTCTTGGATTTTTTGTGTCCAGAGGAAGATGCCTCTTTCTGTTCTCGGCTTCGTTGCTTGCTGAAATACTCTCTTCGGATCCGATCTGCCCAGTCTCCGAATTCTTCCTCGTCTTTCTCATCCCATAAGTAATCATCTGGAGAGAACAGTAAACAGTCAGAATTATTAGCCCTCCTGAATTATTACCCCCCCCCGTACATTTTCTCCCCCGATTTCTGTTCAATGTACAGCTGATTTTTTCAACACATTTCTAAACATAATAGGTTTAATAACCGATTTCTTTTATCTTTGCCATAGTGACAGTAAATAATATTTTACTAGATATTTTTCAAGATACTAGTATTCAGCTTAAAGTGACTGGCTGAACTACATTAAATTTGCAAGTAAGCCTAATTAGGCAAATCATTGTATAATGATGGTTTGTTCTGTAGACAATTAAGAAAATAAGGTTTCTGCAGGTTTCAGATTTAAGACATTTAAGATCATTTTGAATGAAATTTTAGACTCAATGGGCTAAACGCTATGTAATTTTTCAAATGAATTAAATGGAAAAGATTTTATTTGCTCTATCAAAACAATTCTATAATTTAATAATAAACAAAGGAAATACTTCAGATATTTCTAAGCAAAATATTTTAAATATTGTGTAAAAACAAGCAGATTCTACTTGTATCCATACACTTTTTTTTCCAACATAAACTTTCTTTAAAAAAAATTAATACACTAAATCTATGCACACTAATCCAGGTCAGTGTCCTTAGCAGTAAATACATGGAGCACTTTTAAACAAATGTTATTGAAAGGAAAAAAATTAACTATTTTGGTAATTAGAGTTATTAGAGTTAAAATTACCTTTTAAAATAAAAAGTTTAAAGTTTTATTGAGATGGATTGTTGGTGATTGTACGGGTGTTGGCCAGATTGAGTAGCAATACATGAACAAAGGAAGATTAGGACCTTTTTAAAAAAGATTTAAGATCTACAACATAATATTTTAGTACATTTAAAACTTTAGATTTAAGCCTTTCTCCAGAAGAAAAAAAATCATATCAGAAATACAGTGAAAAATTCCTTGCTTTGCTAAACATCATTTAGAAAATATTTAAAAATTAAAAGATGAATAAGAGGGCTAATCATTTTGACTTCAACTGTATGTCCTTTTGATATTTATTATAATATAACTTATTAAAAATGTATAAGATTTTTAAACATTGATGCAAATACCAAATAATATTAATAAATGAACTAGTACTGAATAACAAAATTGACAATAACCCCTCCCCCCCAAAAAAGAAATTATCTCTTTAAACAAATACACACACACACACAACATATATATTAAGAAATTATATAAAAAAAAATGACAATAGTCACACTTGTTATACAAAGCCAGTGACATGAACGTATACACAGGAAATAAAAGTGAAGATTTACAAAAAAGCAAATTTTGATGCGAGTTTTGATGTACATTGCTCACTTTTGTTCAATTCTGGCTTTAAAAAGCATGAATATGCGAGACTTCATACTACAGGATAGAGATTTTTTTCTTTTGGTAAATTAAAATTATGTACTGGCTGCTAAAATTTATCAGATCATTTGAGATCCATTCAACATTTTTAGGTATACAGGAAGGGAATTTACTGTTATTTTATTTTCATGCATTCCCAAATACTAATTTTTTTATCAGGATACTGTTTTTATCGGTTTAATCTTTCTGGACAACATTTTAAAGGCTCATATTAATTTTGTAACTACAGTCGTCAATATTTAAAGCGGATCAAAAACAAAAGAATCTGTGTTGTTCAATAGTTTTTGGACATCTTTGAAGATCCACTTCAAATGCTGACTACTGTATATTTTATAACAAAAAACATCTTTCAGAAAACCCGTGATATTTTAAAATAGGAACAATTGTACTTTTCTTTAACTGACATATCTACATATTTTTTGATAGATCACTGTAAAATCTGAGATAAACAGCTATTTAAAAAAATTAATACATTAAATATAATAGCAACTATGTACCAGAAAATACAACACTTACCATCAAACTGCCCGAATGTCTCACAAAACTCATCCTGGCATTCTCCTAAAAGCTTCTCTCTCCACTGCTGCTCAATATCAACATGTGAGGATTCATCTTTGGCATTCCCCTGTTTTAGGTAAATAAACACAACACCTCTAATTGCATGAAAACACAATATTTTCTGAAAAACTATAATTCCGTCATCACTTAATCACCCTCCATCTGTTTACATTTTGTTATTCTGATAAACACAACCCAAGATATTTTGAAGAATGTGGGTAACCAAACTGTCGTTGATCCCCAATGACATATGTGATAGTATTTTCCCCATTGCACTAAAGTTGGATTTATATTTACACATTCATTTAGTGACAACTTGTGACACGGTCTCTATATTGTTCACCATGTTACTTAGAATATTTGGTCAGAAATAGCATGCAAGTGTGACTTCAACACAACATTAGCACTGAGTAATTGACTGTAAACAATGTTGTAGTTTGATAGTCTTTGGCTGCTAATATGCTTTCCCTATTTAGAATTTGCTAAGAATACTTTTCAGAAAAATATAATATTAAGGAGAAAGACTGAAAGTGCGAATACAAAACTTTAGCCCAAAATGTTTCCCTATTATGGATGTCAGTGGGAACCATCAACATTTTGAATACAATCATTACTCTGAGTATCTTCGTTTGTGTTCCACAGAAGAAAGAAATTCATGAGTATAAATGTGAGGGTTAGCAAAGGTTAAGCACATTTGCATATGTGGGTAAACTATTGCTGATAAACAAATTAAAGATATTTTAGCTTAGATAGTCAGTCTTTTTTACAGCACCTGCTCGGGCTTCTTCATCCACTGGAGCAGGTCATGAGGAGTCACTCCAGCTTTGTTAGGAATATCCATCGATTCTGGACAGTTATTCCGCAGTGGCACCACCAGGTCATCATAAGCTGCGATTAATAATATATAAAGCATTAAAACTGTAAATCCGAAGATCGGTTTCTTGATGTCACACGGTCTCGTACCTTTTTTGCCATGTTTGAGGGCTCTTTTCGCGGCCAGATGTAACGGCGTGTCTCCGTTTCTGTCGGTCTGCAGAGGATCTGCTTTGTGTTTCAGCAGCAGCCTGAGGATCGCATCATCCCCGTGAGAACAGGTAACGTGCAGCGGGCTTCTGTGCTTCCTCCCCTGGGCGAAGTTCAGCTCCAGATCCTTGTGTTTACGGAGGAATGATTTCAGCTTCATCAGACTGCCCTCCTCCACGTAGCGCATAACTTTCTTCTGCTTTCTTTTCTCCATTAGCTCTCGTTAAAATGACACGCTGATATTAAAGTCTAGACAACATTATTTACGTATACGGGTTGAATGCCTTATTTCATTGTGATATGACATTTCTTCTTCTTCAATTCATTGGCGGTTGACAAAACACAGAATGGTGATATGACATTTCAATTGGTTAAACACGGACATAAACTAATGCAACACGTCATTGCAGTGCGTCTGAAAATTAGTTCCGTTCCGGATTGGAAACCCAGCTGTACCGCGTACTCAATTTCAATAAGTACTTACTTAACGAGGACTAAAAGAGTGAGTAGGGGGTAACTGCAGTCTGGAGAAATGGGCGTGGCAAAAGGTAGGGGCATAGCAAAGTTTTTTTCTGGTAGGGGCGTGGCAAAAGGTTTTTCATTGGTCAAAGGTTTTATATCCGGTCAAATGCGTTGGCCAATTAGATTAACATATTAGATAAGCTGCTCGTTTAGCTTAAAGGTGGATCATTCTACTCTATGCTAATGGTGTTTAGAATAAATTAAACCTAATCATAAGTTTCATTAAAGCAATTCAAATTAGCATTCTAATGGTTACAAATGCTGTAATGTCATTAGACAAATTATGTTTTTGGTCTTTTTACTTGGCTATTTATAAATGCACTACTTGGAAAAGTGATTTTTTCAGTACTATTTTTAACTGTGATTTAGTTGTTTCCCAGAATAATTTAAATTAAGAAGATTTTAAGAATCTTTTTTTTTTTTGCCTGGTAAATATATATTGTTCAAATATCACAGATTTATAATAAAGATAACTCATTAGTAACCTTATGTTAAGGGATAATCAATTTAGAACACAGACACAAGTTCATTAAACATTTCAGTTTAATAATAATCCTGAGCTGCTGCTGTGGTGGTCATGATGGAGAGCATGAGACTGATTCCTGTGATGCTCCAAGGACAGATGTGTTTTCGCTGAGGTCCAGCTACTGCGCCTAGACTGCAGCCCTGCACAAGACGTTTGGCCATAGGAGAAATGGTCGTGCCCAACTGAGCCTGGTTTCTCTCGAGGTTTTTTAAATTATAAAAGGAAACATTAATATATAATTAAAAGAATGAATAAAAATAACCATGACAAATAAGTCAACAACACATGAAACAAAGCTTTATTCAAACTTGTTCTACAATCATGTAGAACTGCATGTTCTGCTGCATCTCCACACAGCTGGACCGGTTCTGCAGATGATCAGCAGATCTTCATCTGTTTTTGTCATCACCAGCAACATCTTCATCACTGCTGCAGTCAGACTAAAACGGGGTTGAGACATGAAGCTGTCCATGCCTGAGAAACCGATTCTGAAGATGAAGAGACCACAGCAACATCTCTCAGGTCTTGTCCACAGCACACAGCATCTCCAACATCATCTCCTTCATCATCTGCAGCACACTGCAGCGCTTCATCCTCAATGATGATGATGAAAAATCACTGCACAGCAGCGTCTCTACTTTCTCCACAAACTAAAAAGAGCAAGCGCACCAGCCCCAATCATGTACACATTCTACAGGGGCACAATTGAGAGCATCCTAACCAGCTGCATCACTATGTGGTTTGGAGCCTGCAGCGCATCCTGCAGGAAAACACTTCAACGGATAGTGAGAACAGCTGAGAAGATCATTGATGCACCTCTCCCCTCTCTTCAGGACATTTACAACACCCGTCTCGCCCGAAAAGCCCTCTGCATAAAAGCAGATCTCACCCACCCAATGCACAGCTTCTTCAGTCTGCTAGTCTGCTGTCATCAGGCAGGAGACTACAGAGTCTCCAGACTAGGACCAACAGACTGAAGGAAAGCTTCATCCATCAGGCTGTCAGGAAGCTGAACTCTCTCCCAGCTCTGTCACCACTACCCCCTCCCTCCCCACACGCACCTTTGGACTCTGACACACATGAAAACACACACACACACGCACGCACGCACGCACGCACGCTCGCACACTCGCTCACTCACTCACACACCTGCACTGGTCACCTTATGTTACATTGGACTGCTAGCTAGTCACATCATACTACCCCCCTATACACTATGACACTTTATCATAGCTATCATGTTTACAAGCCTTTTTGCAGTATATACTGTTTTACATCTGCACAACTCTGGTTTGCACTCATTGCCATATGCCCTTAACTGTAATTGTATTGCTCAGAAAATTTTATTTTGTACATATTTTTTGATTAGATTACATCTTATGTATATATATATATATATATATTTTTTTTTTATGTGTATATTTTTTAGACTACATTCTATAATTGTATTTATTGTAAATTCTTTTTACAACTCTACTTTTTGTATTTTGTATTAATATTATATGTGAGGCACCTCGGGTCTGAGAGTAACGGAATTTCGATTCTCTGTATGTCCTGTACATGTGGTTGAATTAACAATAAAGCTGACTTTGACTTTGACTCAATGTATTCGGCACCTGAGGATATTTCAGATTATTAAAAAAATAAAGAAGTCATTTTAACAGATTGTCATTTTGTGTTCGAAAGTAAATAAAAATAAATTTCTCATTATCACCTATAGAAATGAACAGATAAAACAGATGAATTATGGTTTTATTTACATTTCTCAATATTGTAACGTTAGTTAATGTAAACACTAAACAGTGTCGACAACAGTGAATTCTACATCAGCACAAACACATCACTCACTCTGGTGTCTGTTTAATGTTCTCATTTGCTGATCTGCAACACTTCTCACATATTTGTCAGACATTTAATAATCGTCTTTTTGTTTATGTAAATTCATGTTTAAAGCATAATTTAGGTGCTTCAAGTTCCTACATAATTATGTTTTAAAGCAAATTAAAACAAAGTTACTATAAAGCATCTTTACACTGTCAGCAACTCTACAGTTCAATGTACACTAACTTTAGCTCAACACATGAGATTTAACGTAGGGGAGCGTCTCTTTGCTTTCCAATAACTTAAGTTTCAAAACGTCTGCGTCCCGTTTTTCCTCATTATTATGATATATCCTCTTCTCCTACTACCTCTCTCCATGGCCTCATGGGATAGATAAGTAACCATCCAAGAATACTCCGGAATCTGGGCAGAAGCAGTAGAGCATCCGGGGATTTCTCGCCTACACTTTTTTGATTACTGAAGTTTCACACTTACTTCTTTCTTCACATACTGTTTTTTTCTATTATGTTGTAGGTGAGTATGCACATATCTAGGCAGATTGAGTATACGTACAGCCGAATCTGGCAAGGATTAAGGTAATTCTTGCCTTCTTTTTTTTTTTTTGAACAATGGGGATTCAAACATATTTAATCGCTCGCCTACTGCTTTTTCCATACCTAATTGTAGAGAAGTACATGGTTTCAAACACAGCCCTTGTCTAGGACCCTTATTATAATACATTCATACCTCATCCCTACCCCTCAACCCAACCCTCACAAAAACACAGATGTATGAATGTGGAAGGTAAGCCTTAAATAAATATATGTATTTTTTACCCCTGTACGACAGATCAGGGGCTAATAGTGGTAAAACTAGGGTAAAAATGTGGTTCCAGAAATGCGTTCATGCCTTTCTTATTGTGCAGACTAGACCTCGGGAATGAATGACTACACACAAGAAGTTGATCTATTCTGTTGATTTAATGACTAGTCTAGTTTTAGCCAATTTTCAGGGTCCAGTTCCATTCAGAAGTGCTCGTCCACACGCCCTAATTCCTTAGAATGTCCTTCCCAAGAGATTACAGCAAAAGGAGAAGCCCTTCTAAACCGAGTACAATGTGTAAACATCAAACGCCCTTTCTCCACAAAAAAATAAAAAAATGGCCTAAAATGTCTATCAGTTCATTTTTATAATCTTTAATTCCAAAGGGCCCTTCGAAGTGGCCAGTTGAGCACTTCTGTTTGGAATGACACTTCAATATGGCAGCCATGATTTCTTTTTATTTCAAAGTGCCCTTAGGAAAGCAATATTTCTTTTGGAACGTAATGTCAGATGTCTACTAGAGTTTTTTTTTTTTTTTTTACCTGACAGCCCAAATTTAGCCCTGCTTTTGCCAAGCAGTCTAGGTTTAGTTGTCTATTAAACAAATATGTTTTATGTGTAAAAGCAGGTAATTTAGGCCTGATAATTTCTTTAAGTACTTATATAATAAAGATTCTCAAAACTGATCAAATTGACTTTGCAGGTAAAGCTGCGGTCACACTGGACGTTTCTTCCTATAGACTTCCATTCATACACACGAATGCAGCAGACCAGAAACACAAGCTCGTGCAACAAGTTTCACAGTTCGCTGCATTTGAAAGTTCAAGCTTGTTGAACTGACCTGCAAAAAAAAAGTCAACAGCAACAAAATAGTACAAAGCAACCCTTTTATTTGTCTGTTAATGATTACTTTGAGGTTTCCATTAATGAAGAAGATCCTGATTCAGACTATGGAGTACATTTACGGACGGAGCCATCAACACAGACAACCCACAGCACTCCCAGGTCAAAGGACACGTGTTTGTGACCATTGGAACAGGCAGTCATTGAGATCCAGTCTGTGCCAGCAGGGTTAGACCGACTTACACCAACTCTACAACAGAAAGAATGGGGTTTCATTTACAGGAAGAAAATCATGCTTGACATCATGTTACAGTGTGTGTGAACCGTTCAGCTGACCTTTAGAGTAATTTTGCTTCATAGTTGACACCAAAGACACTGCCATCAGTTCCTACTTCAATCATAAACAGAAGGCCAGGAATATTTACAAAAATCCCATCCCCAGAACAGGCATTACTGGACACACCCTGTAAGAAACCCAAAGAAAAACAAATAAAATGCAGTTTTGTTTTTGTCTACATAAAAATTGTATTTCATTTACTGCATTTAACATGGTGACATTACCTTCATGATAAAGATACGGTCAGCAGAGTTCACTCACCAGCAGCTGTAAGGGCCACAGCTGTAATACTTCAGCTTTCCATTAAGGGTAACCCAAGGAATAGTGCTGGATGGCCATTGGTTGTTGTACAAAAGTATATAAAACAATATCAAACATTTTTAATATTAACAACTTAATTTTGTGCCCTTAATCTGTTGGTGTTACAACTATTAAACTCATTACTGCTTCCACTAACTATAGCTCATATGTGATGACCCCACCTCATCACTAGGTTGAGGCTTAATGTCCAGGGTCTGTACATGATACCAGAATTTTCAGGGAGTCTTCGTTAAGAAACACATTCCAACAGGATACATTTGATTTACACAATGTTATTTTTTTTTTTACTATATTTGTATTATTTACCTCAATCATTACTGGGCACTATATTGGTTACTTGCTGGAGGACAGAAGATACCCCTTTTTGTATATGATGACACCCTACCCTGCACTCAGCCTGACCCAGAGGAACCCTCAGTGACTCAAGCAGATGGAAGAGTTCTAAGTGAAATGACTTGTCAAATTAATTAAATAGTTTGGTCTGAAGCACTGTTCATTTCTTCATTTCCTGAAATAATATTAATGATCGTCTTTACATTGCTTTATACACACACACACACCTTTCAACATGTAACATTTTTTTCCTGTACATTTCCCAGAAGTCAAGCCCCACTCTTGGCCAGCCATTGGCTGACTTCTTTATGCAGCTCAAAGGACAGAGCTGTCCAGGAAGAGGCTTGCTAATACTCAAAGTTGTACCACAAGCCAGATGGCCGTTCAATCCAGGCGTAGACCTGGCCAGTCCCGTCCAGCCTAGCACCTACTTGTGCTCCAAATAGGATCATTCATCCTGATGAGCATTTAAACAAGGCCGAACCTGGACACTGGTGTCCCACGCAAAACTTTAAACACACTAGAGAGGGATCATTTGTCCCGATTGAAGCCATTTTTAACACACAGATGCAGGAATAATGACCAACCCATCCCAATAAAGACACTGCATGGCGATAAACATCTGAAAACCATGTGACCTTTGTTTTAAAAAATTGTATATTATTTATTCAGGAAGATTCAGAGTCCTCTGTTGGTTGGCATGGGCGTGCCCCCTGGCCTTTCTTCTTCTCAGACTGCCATGGCAGCGTCCTCCTGCTGGTTCCCTCCTGCAAAGGAGAGACAGTAAGGCCGGTTAGCCAGCATCATGTGCCCTGCTGTTCACATCCATGCTTTGGCTAGCCAAAGAGGAACTGACTTACCAGGGGTGACTCGGGATTGTTTGCCCTCCTGCGCCCCTTCTGTGGGTGGCTTTCTCTGCCCCCTGCCGCCGCCTCCTCCTCCTCCTACTCCTCCTCCTCCTCCTCTTCCACCAAAGCCCTCTCGAAGAGTCCACGGTGCTCACGTGCTTGCAGAGGGCCGAGGTGAAGTGCGTACAATTTATCTGAGGTTTAAGTGTCATGACACATGAAGTGTGCCACCTTCCTCCGATCCTCTGAAGAATGTGCATTCTTTGCCTGCGTCAGAGACAGACAGACAGAACCTTTATAGGGTCAAAGCCGCTGGCAGTCATGTGGCAACAGGGGCATCGCATACATACTCACGTGCGTTGCGATGGCTGTCCAGATGTCAGTGAAGGTGGGCTTGCCGGGAAGCCCCATGATGGTCCACGCAGATTGAAAATATTTGTTCAGGGTCCAGCAGGGACTGGATCTGGAGGTAAAGAAGAAATAGGTGGCCCGCCTCCCACCCGGGAGACCAGCCCGCAGCTCCAAGAACCTCTGGAACCAGATGTATTCTTCCTTGTTGAGAAATAACTTAGCAGCACCCGAAGGATCTGTTAGTCTTATGCAGTGATCTGACCATGGAAGAAGCAGAGTGAGTGAGTGGGTGAGTGAATACTACTGGTGGCCCCCACCCGCAGAGCCAAGGAGTCACACTCACGTTGATGACGTAGGCTGTCCCATCCGGGCTTCTGTAGGGTCCTTAACCTCCTGAATGTTCAGATTCTGGAACACACCACAGCGGTGTCCTGAGATGGAGGTCAGGTAAGCCATGAGGAATTCATAGAAGCGCCTCTGCTGCTGGGTGTCGGGGTTGGATTCGAGGCTATCTGGTAAAATTAGACTTTTCCAACAAACCTCATACACCATGATGTTGGTGCCCCAAAGCAGAAATTTATATAAAAAAAAAAGAGCAAAAAAAAAAAACAAAAAAAAACAAACATTTATATTCTGGGGCACCAACAGCTCTTAGTTAAGCTCTTTAGCCATATACCCGAGGAAGGCTTTGATCCTGGTCAGTTTGGAGGCGACGTTGTTTCGAAGATGAGCATTGGGGTTGCTGCCCAATTGGAAACCCTTCCAACCCAAGAGTTGGTCTGCAGAACGGGGGCGAAAGTCAAGTCAGCCGCAATGATATAACCCCACCACCAACAACATAATCAGCCCAACAGAACCCTTCTGAACCCATACTCAACTGAGGGCTGGAACGTGACTTCCAGGGGGCCGGGGGGCATCTTGCATGTGTCCACGCGGCCAGCGGTGAGCGAGAGCAACAGCCTCTTCTCTTCAGAGTTCGCCACCTTGTGAACCGCTGAAAGGTGCGGCGAGAGCCGGCTGTAGACATTGAGGCAGAGTGCACATTCGGCCATGACCATCCCAAAACGAACGCTGCGGTAGAAAGAGACCCACACTCCGCGTAGAGCGGTTTAAAAGGAGGCGTCCACTTCCACATCACGATGCTGGTGGACCTTTTAAAAGGGACAGACACCCCTCGTGCCAGGGGTGTAAACCGATGCCTTCAGATCCTTTGGTTCAAACAGGAGCCAGACCCTCTCTGCCCGGATACCATCGCCCTTTCCGGGGCCAAACTCTAGGCTCAGAGGGCCCTGGGGCTGCTATTGCCTTCCGTAACCCCCATCAATCACTCATCTGCAAAGTTTAAGTGGAAAGATAGACTGAGAGTTTTTGATTTGTCATTTCATAACTCTTTGAAATAAAACTAACATATACATACATACATACATATACACATATATATGTATAAATATATAACACCCTGACGTTTCCTAAATATCTGTGCATGTCTTTCTAACATGTTTTTTTTTATTTATTACAAAACAGTAAAGAACGGAGCATGTCTACCTTTAATTACCATATTGGTCAAAACGACTGCATACATTTCTGCTTCTTTTCCCTCTGACTTTATATATGCATGTATTTTTTTTACCTAGCAACTTCCTGCTAAAATAAAACTGACAGCAAAAACATACATTTACTTCAGATATACATTTCAAAACAGCATATTCTGTGCTGTGAAATTGCTCTTGTCTGAAAGTGAAAATGAAAGCAAGGCTCAGACCTTTGCATGTTCTAGTATCTTAACTACATATTTATAGGCTGTATAACCAAAAAAGATAATTTAGGGTAATGCTGTCATAAAATATGACAGACATTCAAAGCTTAATTTTAATATCTCAATAGAAGTTTTGAATGTAAATATGATGTGAGAAAGGTCAGAATGACCATTATGGTAGTTTTAGAGTTACAGAATTCTAGTTCCACTGTTAATATAGCCTACTCTCGTGTCCGTGTTAACACAGACTGAAGCGAGTGCATCCATGCCCATTCTGGCCAATCACAGACGTTTCTGTTCAGCTCCTGAACACAGGGCCATTCAGGTCATGTTGATATGCCCTCTCATTGGATGCAGCTCATCATTACATCTGACAGCACGTGGGGTCTAATCGGCCAACTGCTCTGGAATATTCAGCATGCTTGATATTGCATTTCCGTTTGTGAGGTGTCGGCGATGCTTCCAAATCGTTCTCAAATCAGGCTTAAAATCCCAACTAGGCTTAAGGGAGCCTTAAAAAGCACCAAACAAAAGTTAAGGGAAAACATTCACAAAACATCGATTCATCCGTCAATCGGGGAACAGGACAATGCATCCGCCATAACATTATCCCGCCCTCGAATATACAGAATGTCTAGGCTGTAAGGTTGCAGCAACAATGCCCAGCGGATAAGTCGTTGGTTGGGACGTCGCAGTGATTTTAAGAACGTGAGTGGATTATGATCTGAAAAGACTTTAACAGGAATGGAACCGCCACCAATATACACGTCAAAATGCTGTAATGCCCAAATCAAAACCAGTGTTTCTTTTTCAATTACAGAATAATTGAGCTGATAAGAATTAAATTTCTTTGAAAAGAAACTTACAGGACGGTCAACTCCACTGTCATCCTCCTGCATTAATACAGCTCCAGCACCTACTTGACCTGCATCAACATAAAGGAGAAATGGTCGATCCCAACGAGGTGTGGTTAACACAGGGGCCGTACTTAGAAGAAACTTTGCATTCTGAAATGCGCTCTGACAACTTGATGACCATTCGAATTTATTTTTAGTTTTTAACAAATCTGTGAGTGGAGCAACTACAGAGGAGAAGTTAGCACAAAAGCTCTGATAATACCCAATCATACCTAGAAATCTCATTAACTCCTTATTAGTCGTTGGAACTGAAAATGTGTCAATAGCCTGCACTTTTGCCCGAACTGGACGTAACTTCCCCTGACCCACTACTTTTCCTAAGTAAGTCACTGTAGCTTCCGCAAACTCACATTTCGCTAAATTGATGGTTAATTTAGCCTCCACCAGACGAACAAATAAGGCACATAGCCGACTGAGGTGCTCATCCCACCGCTGACGGTACACTACAATGTCATCTAAATACATGGCACATCCTTCAAGCCCTGAGACCACACGATTCATCAGGCGCTGGAAGGTGGCTGGTGCGTTTCACAAACTGAAACTTATGACCCGGTAAGAATACAGCCTGGACTGAGTAATGAACGCTGAGACCTCTTGCACACGAGGAGTTAGGGGAACTTGATAACCCTTCAAGGTAAATTTTAAATACAGAACTTGCCGAACCAACAGAATCCTCCATTCGCAGGAGCGGAAACGAGTCGGGTTTGGTAACACTATTTAACTTCCTATAATCCGTGCAGAACCTAAACGTTTTATCTGGCTTTGCAACCAGAATACAGGGTGACGCTCAACTGGAATAGGACGGTTTTGCAAGGCCAGTATTTAACAAATACTGAACCTCCATCTCCAAAACCATTTGCTTTTCAGGAGAAACTCGAAAAAAATCTTTGTCGTATAGGCAAAGACTCACCGACATCGATATCATGATGTACCAAATCTGTGCATGAGGGAATATCTGAAAAAAGCAATGGAAATTCAGTTATGAAGTTGATCAACTGTTGTCGGTTCTCATCGACCAAATGTTGTAACATAATATCTAATTTAGTCAATTGTTCTGAATTACAGAGTCGAGGTTGAACGATACGATCAGATGGAGCGCTCTCTGCTTCACAAACTGTAACCACGGTCACCGGGGATTTACTCACCTCGTTCACCAGAGTGACAGGTTTAATTTCAGCAACAAGGACAGTGCTCTTACGTGCGCGAAGAAATAAGGTTTTAAAAGGTTTACGTGACAAAGTTAAGTGGATTTCCTCCTATCTGGGGTCGAAACTGTATAATTTTAGTCAGACACATGCTTTACAACGCAATAAGGGCCAGTAAATCTCGCTAAAAGGATGATCCCGTAACAGGAAGCAAAACCAAAACTTGATCGCCGGGAACAAACTCACGGTGCTCAGACCGTCGATCAAACCAGGATTTCATTCTTCCCTGTGCTTTACTCAGATTTTCACGAGCTGTCTTACCAGCCTGATATAACCTTCGACGGAACCCATATACATATTCTAAGAAATTTAGAGGTGGCTCTTTGTCAACAAGATCATTCGTTAAAAGTGATAACGTGCCCTTGATTCTATGCCCGAACACAAGATCATTAGGGCTAAACCCCAAACTCTCTTGCACAACCTTGCGCGCAGCTAACAATAACCATGGGAGTCCCTCTTTCCAATCTTCATTTAGTTCATGGCAATATGCTCTTAATAGTTGTTTTAACGTTTGATGAAAACGTTTGAGAGCTCCTTGGCTCTCCGGATGGTATGCACTACTAATATGATGTTTCACACACAGCTGTTTTAGCACCTGAGCAAACACACAAGACATGAAGTTAGTGCCTCTATCAGTTTGAATAACTTTCCTAGTCTTCAGTACGCCCACATGCAGCTCAGCGGCTAATCCACCTACCCGCGTCCGACGCACCAAAAACAACAAACCAAAATAACAAACTAAAATAACAAACAGCGTTAGGCGCTCTACAACCTAACACAGGAGTTCACGTGGCTTTGATGGTCAAACCCGCCTTAAATAACATTTCATTGGCATTGTAATGAAATCATTCACTTACCTCTAGTCTCT
Organism: Danio tinwini; assembly: GCA_903798205.1. Lineage (NCBI taxonomy): Eukaryota > Metazoa > Chordata > Actinopteri > Cypriniformes > Danionidae > Danio > Danio tinwini. The sequence continues at coordinate 3,636,234 of CAIGQZ010001492.1, read as the reverse complement.
TGCAGGAACATCCTTTCCCCTTCAGCTCAAAAACTTCTCAACGCATGAAAAAATAACACCAAGGCTCTCTCAGTGTCATCTTGGCCGAGCCCCCATTTGTTACAACCTCCTAGCTCAAGAAAGAAGCAACAAAACCAAATAATGATCCAAACCAGAAAATAAAATCAACTTAAATATATTTAATTAAAAATTAAGTGAAATGATACATAAATATAAAGAAAAAAAAAACTCCAAAGCTGAAGAGGAAAGGATGAACGCCCGCAGTCCTTTTCTCCTGATCTTTATCCAAACGCACATCACAGGTAACAATCTGCACCTGGTCCAAACGTGATCACGGCAAAAGCACCGCACCTGTTCAACACTCCAGAGGAACACCAGATCATAGCCATAACACCTCCATCTAGTGGACAGTGTATTAATACTACGACTGTCACAAGCACACAAAGGCTATCACAGCAGCACATACAACACTGGGAAGGTCCGACGCCTTCAAATTCTACATTTGCCTTAGCCACAGCCATCTCAAGAAGTCAGAAAATCCTCACCACCAGACACCCTGATTACAGCTCCCAAAGGCACGGGCCCAACCCAACCCCACTAACCTCTCAAGGGTCATTACTAATAATTAGTATCATTACTAATAATATATATATAATATAATATAGTCTTATTTATTTTTCTCAGTTTGGTTGATTTATATAAATTTATATCTATATGCACCCACATATATAAATATAGATTTATATATACAGGGAGTGCAGATTTATTAGGCAAGTTGTATTTTTGAGGATTAATTTTATTATTGAACAACAACCATGTTCACAACGAACCCAAAAAACTCATTAGTATCAAAGCTGAATATTTTTAGAAATAGTTTTTAGTTTGTTTTTAGTTTTAGCTATTTTAGGAGGATATCTGTGTCTGCAGGTGACTATTACTGTGCATAATTATTAGGCAACTTAACAAAAAATAAATATATACCCATTTCAATGATTTATTTTCACCAGTGCCTGCCATCCATGGATTCTGTCAATGTTTTGATCTGTTCACCATCAACATTGCGTGCAGCAGCAACCACAGCCTCCAAGACACTGTTCATAGAGGTGCAGTACTTGGACGCATGTGATGGAGCATTGTCCTGCATGAAAATCATGTTTTTCTTGAAGGATTCAGACTTCTTCCTGTACCACTGCTTGAAGAAGGTGTCTTCCAGAAACTGGCAGTAGAACTGGGAGTTGAGCTTGACTCCATCCTCAACCCGAAAAGGCCCCACAAGCTCATCTTTGATGATACCAGCCCAAACCAGTACTCCACCTCCACCTTGCTGGCGTCTGAGTCAGACTTGAGCTCTCTGCCCTTTACCGATCCAGCCACGGGCCCATCCATCTGTCTCATCAAGACTCACTCTCATTTCATCAGTCAAAACCTTAGAAAAATCAGTCTTGAGATATTTCTTGGCCCAGTCTTGACATTTCAGCTTGTGTGTCTTGTTCAGTGGTGGTCGTTTTTCAGCCTTTCTTACCTTGGCCATGTCTCTGAGTATTGCATACCTTGTGCTTTTGGGCACTCCAGTGATGTTGCAGCTCTGAAATATGGCAAAACTGGTGGCAAGTGGCATCTTGGCAGCTGCACGCTTGACTTTTCTCAGTTCATGGGCAGTTATTTTGCACCTTGGTTTTTCCAGCACATACAACACTGGGAAGGTCCGACGCCTTGACGCCCATTTTGAATGAAATGCTTGATTGTTTGATGATCACGCTTCAGAAGCTTGGCAATTTTAAGAGTGCTGCATCCCTCTGCAAGATGTCTCACATAAACATAATCTGTATATATTTTATTTTTCTTTTAAAAAGACTTGAAAAGACTCGAAAGTCAAACCGTAGGACTTTGGGCTTGACTTGAGACTTGTTGGCCTTGACTTGGGACTTGCCTGTCTTGACTCGGGACTTGAGGGCAATAAATTGAGACTTACTTGTGACTTGCCAAAGAATGTCTTGGTCCCACCTCTGTCCCAGAGTCTCTACTCCAGCTGGAGTACTCATTGCCCACGCCAACCCTGCTTGGGCTCCCGCAGGAGTCTGTGTCACCCTTTGCTCCCGCTGGAGCCCTCTTTACTTTCCCTTTCTCAAAAAAAAACACTATAACCAGCAGCCGGATATAGCATTTCTAGCCTTTTGGGGAGTTTCTTCGAATACACGGCTGCTGTCCCAAGTCACTTTGCATTTTGGGGAGCTCTCGAGAACTACCTGATCTCGTACTCCCCTTACATGCTCAATCGACCAGGCGGTAGCCCTGGGCTCAACTATCTCCGAGCTCAGGGTTCTCTCCTGGGACAGCATGCCAAACCTGCTAATAGCATCAAGCATAATCTAAGTGTGAACTCTTGAAGTGAAGTTTCACAAACTAATTTCGAGAGGAGCATGTGATATCATTGACCACAGCTGGTATCTCATCGTCAATCATTAGTTAGCCAATCAGATTGATCCAAACTCACTATAAGTAGCCTAGCAAAAATTACTCCCTTATCTTCGTATTCTGAAGAAACCCCCAATCCACCCCTTCTCCCCCCTCTTCCTCCTTTACCACGGGGAGCTCGCGAGAACTATCTGATCTCATACTCCCCTTACATGCTCAATCGACCAGGCGGGAGCCCTGGGCTCAACTATCTCTGAGCTCAGGGTTCTCTCCTGGAACCGCTTGCCAAACCTGCTAATAGCATCAAGCAATATCTAAGTGTGAACTCTTGAACTGATGACATGTGCAGGTGCTGTAGTGGTGTCCCAATTCTTAGGGGTAAATTTTGAAGCCCTTCCTCTTCACACTTGTTTTAAACGGAAAAAAATAGAAATGGGTTTGAGCCTAAGTATACGTACGGCCGAATCTCACGAGGATTATGACTCTCGCCTACTAACCTTTCGAATTTTGTAAAAATGAGGATATAACTAAATAAACTTGAGGATATAACTAAAGGGCGTCATACACTGGATGCACTGCTCAGAGCCACAGCACACCAGATGCGCACATTCGTATGTCATTTAAAATAAAACTATTCAGATAACGCTCTGTAGCGCAGCAGAAATATGAAGTGTCCTGAGCAGGGCCAGCGCATAGAGGCAACCTAGGCGGCAGAATAGTGAGCGAACACCCTCCCGGTCCTCACTTTTATCCGTGACACCCTCCCAGTCCTCACTTTCATCAGCGACAACATGAAATGCATGGCACCGTGTATCGTTAGTTTATTTCCAATGAAGTGACATGCACATGAGGCAACGCGCTCGCACTTTCCAGCTGCACCTAGTTAAGATGACAGGGAGCTTCTGTGACCACAGGAAATGCAAACCGCTGAAGTTTAAGGAAGATGCAATGAAAGTACACAAGTATGCAAACCCACCAAAACTCACAAACACTGGCAGCGAGGGGAGCTAAAATGTGGTGAATGTTGAGCCCAATGAGTCTTACATCTAAAAATAGAGCAAGGGTGTTTCTTTGGTGACATTGCTTTAACTCACACGCTGAAAATGGAGGACATGAAACAACATACTGAGGATATGGTAATGCGCACCTGTCAATCAATATTGGTGGGCAGGGGGACCACACTCCTACATCAAGTTGCAGTCAATCTCAAAACCGCTCCAATTGATCCACCATTTTTATGTGGTTAAATTGAAAAAATAAAAAGACTGAGACACTATACCTACACATATGTCTGGCCAAACAGCTTGAAAAGTAGATTTTTCCCCATAGGTGCCCTTTAAACTCGGAGTTGATTGAACCGCCTTACTAAAATAAGCACCTTCTCTTCTTCAAAACCAGAAGTCAGTGGGTCCCAGCACCAACATTCTTCAAAATATCTTTTGCGTTCAACAGAATAAATTCCGAGGTTTAAAAACCACATGAGGTTGAGTAAATGTGAGAATCTTTTTTTTTTTCCCAAACAGTCTGTATTAACTAAACATTATCCTATTTTAGGAGACAATACAAACTGAATGAACAAAATGTCTTAACATGCTTTAGATCAGTTTAATTGAATTTAACTATAAAACTAGGCACAAGTAATGTTAATATGCATTTAATTGAAGCTGATCTTCAAAACAGCTGTTCATTCCACTGAGGCTACCCCAGATTAATACAAGGGACTAAAGCTGCCGATTACACTAGAGTTTGAGCTTGTGAAATTGTTGAATAGTACTGTGAAAAGGGACGGGATTAAATAATAATTAGACATTAAAAAGATTGCTCCATGTTTTAAATTTACTTCTGGATGGGTCATGATCCTCGATTGGTCTCACGCAGTAAAGTGATGCAATTTTGAAGGTCAGAGTTCACAAAGCTTGAACTTTGCACCATAGCGAACTGCAAAACTTGCATGACCCTGCGTTTCAGTCTGAAGCATATTCATGCATATGAATTAAAATCTGAGGGAAAAAAAAAAAAAAAAAAAATTCAAAACTGAGTCAAGTCTATGTAGCCTTTGTTACAAAACCTTGTTTGAATCCTTAATACCGCTAAAAGAATATTACGGTACAGCCAGTCTAATGGATCTGGACCAAATACACAAGCAATGTGACGCCAATAATACACTGCAGTAATGTTTGAGACGACAGCAAGAACAAGACCGAAAACAAAGTGTAAGGTTAAGCTTTTATTTGGCTGTCAACGATTACTTTAGGAGCTCCTTCATTAAATGGAAACCTCAATGATTCAGACTATAGAGTACATTTAAGGACGGAGCCATCAACGCAAACAACCCACAGCACTCCCAGGTCAAAAGACACATGTTTGTGACCATTGGGACAGGCAGTCATTGAGATCCAGTC
>CAIGQZ010001492.1:3605620-3617506 GCA_903798205.1 Danio tinwini | reverse complement strand
TAATAATAATAATAATAATAATAATAATAATAATAATAATAATAATAATAAAAAAATAAAATAAATCAACTCGAACCTAAAAACGATGTCACCACTTACTAAACTGTGTGAATGGAATGTTTATGGGATTTACTTTAAATAATGATTAAACAACATTACATTGGAATCTTAACATGATTAAAAATCGCAAGCATATCTGGCCCAATTCATTCACGAAGTCTTGCAATCATTTGTGAACTGTTAAGAAAAAGGGGCAGGACCATCTCAGTTTTGGGAAGCTCATTGAATGGTGACACTTCTTCAGCTATTGGCTCAATGGAATGTCAATCAAAGGTTCAAGAGGTCGGCAGCCACTTTGTAAACCGGTATCTCTCTAGTGTTTATGCCTGAAGAAAACGCACTCCAGCGCTAGTTTGGATGATAACAGAGCATTCCATGGATATTTATCAACGTATAAATACACTGTACAATGTTTTACGGATTAGATTGCCTGGATCCTTGCAATCTAATTACTTCAGCTGTTAGAATGTTATGAATCAGTGGACAATCGGGAGGTTTGAGAGGCGAGTTTTTGGTTGAATCAATGTAGTCTCTTCTTTCAAAAGATTTATAGATGTTTAGTCTTTGTTGGGGAGTCGTAGTTTTTTTGCGAGGCTTCCCCTTAAGCATGATATGTACGTTACCGCTAGTGGACCGCTAGGAAAGCAGTAAGAGTTCAGCTACGTTGCAATGGTTTTGATCGCTGGCACTTGAGAGTTTAGGTGGAGTTGTGGACGGTGATCTTGCTGGAGATCTGGGTTGAAAGCATGGCAGATGCGTTGGGTGAGGTGTTTGAAGTGAATAGAAAAAGAGATTATATTGACAGCGTTATGGTTAGATAGTGGAAAGCTGGTGGGCCGGCCGATGTCTTTGCGGGACCTCAGGCTCTCTTGTCATCCTGGCGGGGCTGGATAGTGCTGAATTGCGGCTGAAGTCGCAGGGAGAGCGGTGCGCTGACTGAAGTTGTAGTTTTCTTTTGGAGCTTGGCTCTTCCATCTTGATGGCTAAATGGTGCAACGCTGTAGGAGCTTTTTGGAGCTGGAGCGTTTGTAGCGGGAAGCATTCTTCCAAAATGAGACTAGAGCAGTAGGCAGAAAACGATCCATTTGTAGTAAGCTTGGATTGCTCTGATTGTATTATTACTGATTATAGATGAGAAGCCAGATGTGCTCAATCATATCACATGCTCCTCTCAAAATTAGTTTGTGAAACTTCACTTTAGTATAGTAGTAGTATATTTCAAAGTTTATCATGTTCAGATGGGAAAAGGTGTGTTTCTTGCAAGAATATGATTTGATTTTTTTTCACGTTTCATTTTGGTTATAACCTTACTCCTCTTAATTAGATTATTTAACCCATTTACATTTAACGATGCAATTTTAACATATCTCTGCATGGTAATTTCGGAAAGTTAAGTTGGCAACCTTTAAAACTAACAAAAATGGTAATAAAACTAAACAAAGAACGATGAACATTGGCTTCCACAGATGTGGGCCACGTTTGACTCAGCAAAACCCAGCTCAAGTCCTGGGGAGAAAGATTTATTTCTGCCACTTGCATAGGCCCCTCATTTAGATGAAAAAAATTATCCTCCAACATTCTAATCCAATCACTTGTCCATGGTCTTTTTTTATTTTCTTTTTAACTCAGATTATTAACTTAAGTAAATATTATTTTAAACAAAAGGATTTCTAAAGGTACTCGAGGATTCCAACCAATGAGGATTGTTCAAATATAAAATGAAACATATTCAGTCCAAAACGACGTTAGGGTTGTGACGATGAGGAAATTTCCCCACTGGTTAATCGACATGTGACAACACCAGTAATATCACCGTAGGGGTGGGCGTTTCCTCTTTTCCTTTTTTTCCTGCTTTTAAATATCTTATAAATGCATGCGTATTATTCTTTCACTTTCAGTTTTTCGTGAATTGCCAATTTGGCGTCAAACTAAAAAAATCATTGTTATTAACCACAGAACTTTTATTAACATAACGAAAAAAACAACAACAACAGTGCAACAGGCTGAAAAAAATGGAAATTGAAACCAAACAAATAACAACCATAGAACGTTTATTACTTATGTTAGAATGTTTTTAAAACGAATGAGAAAATAAAATAGAAAGATAAGTAATTAAATAGCACAAAGTTTAAATAATATTAAACAAATTAACAAGAAACAAATATAAAAAAAAACCTTTTAAATGACATTAGGCTACAAAAATGACAGGTCGGCAGTCTTTAAAAAAATAAAATAAACAAAAACGCTGCATTTTTTTTATTAACAGTACAGTCTACATAGTCTTTGCCAGGAAACCCAACATGTTGACCATCTCTGATGGAATCTTGTGGGGCCCACTATGTTCCCCATCGTGCTGAACACTCTCTCAGATGCCCAGCTTGTTGCGCACACGCAAAGATACTTTTTGGTTACCTTTGCCACCAGGGGGAACCTATTTAGTTGTCTTTTGTTGTCCTACCTGACTTCAATGTCTTTATGTATCAATTAGCCTAATGTATTATATATTAATAGCTTAGTCCTTATAAACAATCCGTTTATAAAATACATTATTAACGAATCTATAGGTCACTGAAGAATAAACCGAATATGAAATATGATCCTTGCATAATGATCACAGCTAAACAAGCTAGCACTCAATTTATATATAAACTATAAATAAAAAAATGAAAGAAATGTTAAGTAATGGAACATTATGCAAAAAATCTAATCCGAGACAACCTATCTATGAATGACCGAGAGAGAGATGAGATCAGACCTCAGTTTCGATGTGTGGCCGCACGTCACATTTACTTTACTGCAAGTTTTTAATATTGGCTCATCTAAATTAACTTTTCATTCGATTAAAAGCTGAAATATTGCCTGACAGACAAAGCAACTTTCGGTTTTGGAAAAGGGAGACTTCAGTGAAGACGCACACACACAGGATACACTCTTGTCGGCCTTTTCATTATTGATTTTTTTTTAACATTAAACTCATAATAATCAAGTGCACAAAAGAACAGATGAACTTTGGAAAAAGTGATCACTGCGGTAGCTGCGAGGTTGCTTTGTTTCTCTGCAGTTGGCTTGTCAGTGGCGCGACAATCACTTTTAGTTTAATAAAAAAATAAGATTGTTTATTACTAAACACTGTAAGATGATGGTCGCTGGATTTTTTAAATGAGGTGCTTTTGCTTTGCGTTTTGACACTAAATCGTCCGTCATTCTTTTTCTGTAAATTCGACTCATCTTGTTCTCCTCACATGATAAATGAAATATGAAGCATTGTAGCCATGTTCAGATTTTAACTACAGCCTACTGCATGCTATCGTCTTAAGTAAATAATTTTAAAATTATAATTATATTTTCCATTTAATTCAAATAAATATTGAATAAAAAAATGAATTTTTGAGTTCTTGAACGATTTGAGTTCAAGTACTTCAGCTGAAGTCAGTTTGCACGCATAAGGTAGTTTGAAAAAGTGTTGTGTAGCGTAACAATGTCTCCGCATACCTTTTCATAGTAACATTACCAGTTAGCGATGCTTCTCAACTGCTAATCTTCATTTGGTGTTTTCCCGAACACGGTCGGGAGCGATCCGTCCAACTCTTTGCCACTGGGTACGGCGTGTCAGCCTTTCTTCCCATTGACACCAGGGGTATTCGGATACCTTATGCGTCATCGTCAGATCCACCGCATATCCTTTCTTATTCAAGTCTTTCGTAGCTTCAGCCGCGTTTTCATAAAGTTGTGGGCCTGTCTCCCAGTGTATTCGCATCTTGGCTGGGTAGGGTGTCTGAAATCGGATTTTGTTCTCCTTGAGGACTTTTTTCACTTCTCTATATTCCTTCAGTTTTGCATTAATCTCCATGGGGAAATCGTGCGCAAAGAAAATCAGCTTGCCATCGTGTTGCGGTTCTTTAGCCCAGGCAGTTTGCAAGATCTTATCTTTAGTGCTGTACTGCAGGAAATTGACTATAATCGATCTCAAAGTATTATTATTCTGAGGTCTAGGACCAAGAGATCTGTGTGCTCTCTGCATCTGCAGGTCTAAGTCGGAGTCCAGTGAAAGCTCCGTTTTCAGCAAAGAAGTGATTAAATTAATCATGGACACCCCTTCCACTCCTTCTTTAATACCGTATATTCGGATATTATTTCGTCATGATCGGCCCTCGAGATCCGTGACCTTATTCTGCATCATCTTTTGCTCTTTCAAGGTGTGTAGTAAGGCGTCCTTTAGTTCAAGGTTAGCCGACTCCAGATCAGCTATTCTCTCCTCTGCTTTATGCCATGTGACTGAATATCTTCAGAGACGCCTTCTAACTTCTGATTTATGTCGCTTTTCAGCGTGTCCACTTCTGTTTTCATATCATTTTTAAACTATTCTTTGAATTGGCTGAATTCTTTTCTTAAATCCGTCTTCAGTTTGGAGATATCTCTGCTGAGTGCTCTCACTGCTTGTAAAGTTTCGGAGCCATGTTCTTTCTCTGGAAACAGTTTGTCGTTGTCATCCGTCGTCTCGTTCTCCTCCTCGCTTGTTTTTGGCTTTACAAACCCCTTTTTAGGTTTTGCCCCACTCATTTTAAAATTGTTTGGCGCAAAGCTCACTTGAATTGGTAAAAGTATAAGGGCTTTTTGAACATATTGACCGGGAGAGTACGTTCTATGCTGCCATCCTATGGCTCACCTAACCGGAAGTATTTATAATCTTATTTGGGCTTCATTCACAGCCGTAGATTAAATCAACTGAAGTAAAACACACTGAATCTCTCAAAATTTCAGCAGAGGATCATTAAACAACTCTATGAACATCATCAGCAACTTCACTTATTACTACCTTGTTTGGCTTTATTTCAGAAGTCTTCATTTACATTTATTGAGAACTAAAAGTTATAATTGATCAAAAATACATTTTTAGAAGTCAGCATTATGGTGAAGAGTGGTTGCTTTACTTGGTCTTGTTGATTCTTCATTTATTATGTTAGTTTTGTCTTTGCTGAAGCTCTGTGTTATGGCATGACAGACTAAGAGCAAAGTGACTGGTGCATCATATTTAGTCGTTTTGATTCACTGATTGTGGCAGTGGTTTAATTTTGTATTGTGATGATATTGTTATGATGATAACAATGAAACCATAAAACAGAACTTAAACAGATAGCTTCTTCTACCTTAAGATCTATGCAGTTGAATAGAAATAATAAAGATGAATTGCCAGGTCTACTTTTTCTATTTCAAACTTTACAAGTGAAAATACCAAAAAGACAGTTTGGTGAATAGAAAAAAAAAACAATATCTCTGTTCATTTGCAAAGGTGAGCGTCCAAGAGTCCAATTTAATACTCTACAAATTCCTAAAGATCAGGGTGGTAGAGGTCTACCATCATTAGATGATTATCATAAGGTAGCACAGTGAAGACACTTAGTTTGTTGGTGCAATGACGAATACTCTGCAAAGTGGAAAGATTTTGAACAATCACAAATTCACTTCCCCCTCCAAGTGTTAATAGAAGAAAGAAATTTCCAACATGCAGAGATGCATTAATTGAATTTCTTGACAAGGATTCCTTTGAAAGTTTGGTATAAAGAATTAAAGAATCCTAAAACTGAAAAACAAACAAGGATACTAAGATGGGTTGAACATGATATTTAATTTAAACCAGCAAATCTACATACGATTTAAACATTGGAGCTTGCAAAGTAACATCATTTTGCCTCATCGCTACTGACAATGAACTGGAAAGTTTCCAATAACTTTTGCATAAATACAACTTCGATAAACAATTTTTTTTTGTTATCTTCAAGTTAGACACTATTTTAATAAGAACATAAAAGATTCATATTCAGAGATTCAGATATTTGTATCTGCCTGCAAAAAGATGAATAAGAAATTAGTATTAGTAATTTTTCTTGTCTAACAACAAACACTCATTCATTTTCCTTCAGCTGATTCCCCTATTTATCATGGGGTCGCTACAGCGGAATGAACCTGAAACTATTCATATGTTTTTACACAGCAGATGCAACCCAATACTGGAAAACACCCATGCACTCACATTCACACACGCTTATACACTACAGCCAAATTACTTTATTCAATTTACCTATAGTGCATGTCTTTGGACTGTGGGGGAAACCAGAGCACCCGGAAAAAAACCCACACGAACACTGGAAAAACATGCAAACAATACACAGAAATGGCCCTGCCAAGACTTAAAACAGCGACCTTCTTGCTGTGAGGCAACAGTGCTAATCACTGCACTGAGTTACCATGCCATCCAAAGAAACACTCAACATACTGTACATAAAACAGAAATGGGTAAAGAAAGACAATGTAATTATAACAAGAGGATAGGTTAACTGTGGGAAACACAATCACAGATAACTCAGATTCATGAAGGGAATTTATTTAGAAAAAAATGTAATAAGGTTTCAAAACACCCTAAAAATATTTTAAACTAGAATCAGAAAGCTGGTGAATGCTGGAGAAAATGTGATGGCTGGGTCATGGATTGAGGACTAAGACGCAGAATGAGTGCAGATGGTGTTTGACAGATGTAAAAATAGGGATTAGGTGGAGAACAGTTCAATGGGGTATAGTGCTGGATAGTGCAGTCAGAAGCCATAGAATAGAAACGGAGCAGGGATGGTGAGGCCAGGTAGGAGGTGGTGAAGGTCCTGGAAGTGGCATTGCAGATCAGAGATACAAGAGTAGTCACCGTCGTCTCTCTAGTAGCAGTCTGATGGAGGACACCAGCAACCAGGGACTCACTGTAGACAGGGCTGGGACAGGGAAACACGACAGACAGACTAAACTAAGAACTAAAACAAACTAAAATTACAAAAACTAAAAAAGAAATACTAAAACTGCAAAAATAAAGGCAAAAAGAAAATTACTTGAGCTACTGAAATTAAAGCAGAAATTAAAATAAACACTGAAAGCTAAAACATGGTTTGTTTTATTTAAAAATATAATTACTTAAACAAGAAAACTATAAAAGGATAAACTGGACCGGGTAGAAACTAGAAACCTACTGACCTAATCACAAAGACAACAAAAACTCACAAATAGCAGTAGAAAAAAATAGAGAAAAAATAACAGACTTAAACAAACAACTTAACAATGAACAGACCAAAACATGGGGGAAGAGAGCACAATATAAATAAGGAAAGAACAGGACAACCAGATGGAGTATTCACACCTATTGGCAAGATCTGACAAATGCAACAATGAAATTGAATCTGAAATATAACTTTAAAACTATGCATCTGGGAATTTATTCTTCAAAAATACCTAAGAATTATGCATATTACCTTAATACACTGCAAACAATGAGAAAAAAAAAGATTTTTTTGCCATTACAAAGAAATGGTTCAAGGAAGCTCTATCTGTAGGTGAATGGCATGATATTGTAAAAGAAGTATGGGTAACACTTTATAATAACAGTACATGAATAATGATGTATTCATGTTTAAATTAAACATTACTTTATTGTGCATTAATGATAAGTAAAGGTATGCACTAATCATGAATTAACTTTAACTGCAACATGAGTCACATGAGTTCATGTGTGAATTACGGCTACCCTAATTACTTGTTCGTACATGATTGTTAATTAATGTATCAATTACCACATTCGTTTATGCTTAATTTATCCATCATGAACTTATCATATGTTAATATATAATTATGTTGTGACTTTACTTGGAGGGCCACATCATAATTAACTCATTCTTAACTACTCATGAACTTCTTATGCACGTCCAACTAGTGAGTTTACACTGAATAACAATAGAAAAGTGTTCTGTCAACATCAGCATGAACAGGAGCTCATGAGTAGTTAAGGATGAGTTAATGGTGTTGTGCCCCTCCAAGTAAAGTCATGACATAATTATACATTAACAGCTCATGAGTTCATGTTGGTTACATTTAGCTTAAACTTAAATGTTAATACATTAATTAACAACATGTACTAATGTTGCCCCCTTGAACAATGAGTAGGACAGCCTTTTGATTTTCTGTAGATTTATTTGCCCCGGGTTTTTTTACTCTTTTTTTTCTGTGACGATTCGGGACTGAACAACAACAACGATTCATTACAAGAACGGTTCACTTACAGAATGAATCACTATTCTGACTCTTCTTCTCCTATGAACACACAATGTCTCTTTCCTCACAGCGCCCTCAACGGTGCACGCATGCATCCCTGCACGCTGTCCTCTCCAACTTCTTTAGATTTATATATATAAACCACAAATAAAATAAAAGCAGTAACAATAAAATAAAAATATATCAAAAATCTTTTGAGGCCATTCCACTAACAAGTAATTAAGGTAGTCGTTGTTCACAGATGAACTCATGTGACTCATGTTGTACACTCAAAAAAATGAACAAGGAAGGTTGTACACTTTACATAATATTTATATATGGTTTACTTAAAATAATTGTCTTTGTTGACTTGAAATGATTTTTTCTATTAAGGTCAACGTAATTATGTCTTAACTATACAAAATCCAAATGTGTTGTCTAAGCACAAATCATTTATGTTAAAGAGCCCCTATTATGGGTTTTTGAAAATGACCTTCCATGTAGTGTGTAACACAGCTCTTAGTGAAGTGAAATATCCAGCTAAAGCTTAAATCTGAAAGTGGACAGTTTTTAAAACTATTGATTCTTCTATAAAAGAGTCGACTCATAGTGGTTTAAATGAATCATCTTGATAACGAGTCTTCAGCCATTTTGGCGTGACGTCGTTACGAAACATAATGGTTGCGCGCAGACCTGACAAAATTCAAACCTGCGGCCCCGCCCACTAACACAGCAGCAAGACGCTCATGAAGACGCTGTGTTTACCTGGATATTATTGGAAGTGTGAGGGAAAGGAGTCGTTCAGAAATCTGCACGCTTACAATGGGCCATTTATCACTACACAGCTCATGCATTAGTTTCTTCCTCCATCTTGTAATGGACAGACAAGACACCAGGGGTGCAGGCAAAATAAGGACAAATTATTAGGTACACCGGCAGGCTGCTGAACGGTGGGCTTCGAGCTGGTGAGCAGCACTGAAAAGGCTTGCGAATGGAGAGCGGGAGCCCGCAGAGATAGCTTGTCAGAGGACAGAGGATGCTACAACCTCCCGGCTGGGCATGTGATCGTTTAGAAAAGCAGAGTACAGGTAAGCCCTTAGAACATTTAGCTGTTCACGGACGAGGTGCCACAGCAATGATTGCAAATAGAAATGATCTACATGTTTTGTTACTAGTAACCGCGTGTACTGTATCTGGTTAACTCTTTATATTCTCATATCGTGTCTAATGCCACATTTATTTAAAGGGGTATTTAAGTTAGTGTATTATTAAAATGTATTAAAAATGTTTAACACACATATCATCAAGCAGACCAGAGGATTGAACTTGTTTTATTCATTCAATAATCTTACAGAAAGATTTATTTTAAACACTCGTTTCTGTCAATAAAGCTTGGAGTGGAGTAAATGCATGCTCCTCCCTTCACTCTGAGCGCTCTGCAATCGCTCTGCGCGATATTCAATTCAATTCAATTCATCTTTATTTGTATAGCGCTTATACAATGTAGATTGTGTCAAAGCAGCTTTATATGGAAGTTTATAGTGAATTGAAACAGTGTCAGTTCAGTTCAGTTTTCAGTGTTTAAGTTCAGTTTAGTTTAGCTCAGTTCAGTGTGGTTTAATAATCACTACTGAGAGTCCAAACACTGAGGAGCAATTCCATCGATGCGCAGCTCTACAGATCCCGAACCATGCAAGCCAGTGGCGACAGCGGCGAGGAAAAAACTTCACCAATTGGCGAAAGTGAAGAATTTAAAAAACCTCGAGAGAAACCAGGCTCAGTTGGGCACGACCATTTCTCCTATGGCCAAACGTCTTGTGCAGAGCTGCAGTCTAGGCGCAGTAGCTGGACCTCCGTGAAGACACGTCTGACCTTGGAGCATCACAGGAATCAGTCTTATGCTCTCCATCATGACCACCACAGCAGCAGCTCAGGATACGGCCTGGTCCGGAAACCTTGGGATCGTCTCGTCACTGGTCTTGGATCGCATCAGTGGCACTGCATAGTCTGAGGGTCTCGAGATGAGTACCCCCAGGTGGAAATACAGAATAAGGAGAATAATTAGCGTAGCTGCTGTTCATAGTGTATATAAACAAGAAGCAAAATCGTGTGTGGGGCACATCATGCGTCATACCGCTATGTAATGCACTGAGTGTATGCTTTGCTAAAAAGATAGGTCTTTAATCTAGTTTTGAAGAGTGAGAGTGTGTCTGAGCCTCGGACATTATCAGGAAGGCTATTCCAGAGTTTAGGGGCCATATATGAGAAGGCTCGACCTCCTTTACTCGATTTAGCTATTCTAGGTACTACAAGAAGCCCTGAGTTTTGAGATCTTAAAGAGCGGGTTGGATTGTAGCGAGACAAGAGGTTGGTTAAATAAACAGGAGCTAGATTATTTAAGGCTTTATAGGTAAGAAGCAATATTTTAAATTCAATACGAAACTTAACAGGCAGCCAGTGTAAGGAGGATAAAATTGGGGTGATATGATCATATTTTCTAGACCTGGTAAGAACTCTGGCAGCTGCATTTTGTACTAGCTGAAGTTTGTTAATAGAGGATGCTGGGCAACCAGCAAACAGAGCATTACAGTAATCCAGCCTAGAAGTCATGAAAGCATGAACTAGCTTTTCTGCATCTGAGATGGATAGCATATTTCGCAATTTAGCAATATTTCTTAGATGAAAGAAGGCAGTTTTTGTGACATGGGATATATGATTTTTAAAGGTTAAATTGCTGTCTAATATGACACCCAGATCTTTTATAGTAGAGCTAACGCTAACTTTGTATCCCTCTAATTGCAGGTCGAGTTGTGAGAACTGCTGTATACAGGATTTAGGCCCAATAAGTAATAATTCTGTTTTGTCTGAGTTTAAGAGAAGAAAATTGTTGGTCATCCAGTCTTTAACATCTTTAATACACTCAGTTAGCTTAGACAGTTTAGACATCTCATCCGGTTTAGTTGAAATGTATAATTGAGTATCATCTGCATAGCAGTGAAAACTGATCCCATGTTTTCTAATAATGTCCCCCAGGGGAAGCATGTATATTGTAAACAGCAATGGGCCTAAAACTGATCCTTGAGGGACCCCGTACTTTACCAGTCTTACTTGTGAAAGTTGTCCATTAATATTCACAAACTGGTAACGATCAGCTAAGTATGACCTAAACCATTGAAGGGCCAGTCCCTGGACACCTGTAGAATTTAAGCGGTCTATGAGGATATTGTGATCAATGGTGTCAAAAGCGGCGCTAAGATCTAGTAGAACTAATAGTGAGATGCACCCTTGGTCAGCAGCTAAGAGTAAATCGTTGGTTATTTTCACTAATGCGGTTTCTGTGCTGTGATGAGGCCTGAAACCTGACTGAAACACTTCAAAAATATTGTTCATCTGCAAAAAGGAGCATAATTGGGTAGAAACAACTTTTTCAAGTATTTTAGACATAAACGGAAGATTTGAAATAGGCCTATAATTAGCTAGGTTGCTGGGGTCCAGTTGTGGTTTCTTAATAATAGGTTTAATAACAGCTAGCTTGTAAGGATTTGGAACATGGCCTAAAGCTAAAGAAGAGTTGATAATGTTAAGGAGAGGTTCTCCTATAACAGGTAGCAAATCTTTCAGTAATTTTGTTGGAATTGGATCTAACATACATGTAGCTGGTTTGGAACTATTTATAACTTTATCTGGCTCTTCCTGTTCTATGATTTTAAAGCATTGTAGGTTATTTTGATTCAGTGGAATGTTTACTGGATCTGGAGTATA
>CAIGQZ010001492.1:3586674-3600620 GCA_903798205.1 Danio tinwini | reverse complement strand
ACATGCTGAAGTATACCTGCATTAAGTGGATTTCTCAAATTAAAGGGTAAACCATCACCATTCACTGCCATTATATGAATCACCAAGGACCACAGATGCAGCTTAAATCTTTAATGTTCTACTGAAAAAAAAGGTCCCCTACATCTTGGAAGACCTGTGGGTGAATAAATGATCAGGAATTGTTCATTTTTATGTGAGCTATCCCTTTAATTTGAGAAATCCACTTAATGCAGGTATACTTCAGCATGTATACTTCAATACTTCAATACTGTTTATTTCATAGTTGTTGATTTTGTGTGTGTGTGTGTGTGGACAGAATTCAGGTGGTAGGGTTGCCGAGAACGATCTTGAACAAGTTGTCTTTGCCATCTACAGCATTATTGCTGAAGGAGGTGATGCCACCACCCCTCCAGTGGATGTTGGAATAGTGATTGAGGGCATTAAAGTGCTTTACAACTTGGGGAAATATTGCTTCTGCATGCACATTGTTATTGGGTGTAATATATGCATTCAACCTCAATTATCCTTACGAACTGAAAAAAAATTCTTTGATGTGCTTCACAAAATCTTCCTCCAGCTGGATGCTACCAGACACTCAACCAAGGTACAGATGCTCAAAAACAAACTGTATGCGTAAACCAACTAGTTAAAGTTAATTTATGATTAGTGCATTCCTTAACTCATCATTAATTCATAATAAAGTAATATTTAGTTTGCACATTAATACATCATTATTCATGTACTGTTATTGTAAAGTGTTACCGAAGTATGATATAGAAGTACTGACCATTTCCTTGACACAACAATCTTAGAAAATTTATTCCTACTGGGGAAAGTGGTTGCGAAGAATTATAATGTTTAATGTAATTTAATTGTGGTGCTTTTATTTATATGTATCTGGAATCCCCCCTCACGATATTTTTGATCCTTGATTTGTAACCCTTAACAGAACTTTGTACGACAGGATCTGATCAAACATAAATACTCATGAATGTAAAGATTATATCTGGCAACCTTGGTAATTATATTGCAATGGACATTTGACAGTATTTTTGTTCTGTTATATGTGAAAAAGATTAATAAAATATATATATATATATATATATATATATATATATAAATATATATATATATATATATATATATGTATGTATATAAATAAATAAATTAGCATTGAATAAATTTTCTGTGTTGGGACCCATGCATTATGATATTATGAAGCTAACTAAATGGATAGTTCATCCAAAAATGACATTTCTGTCGTCATTTACTTAATATTTATTTGTTCAAAATCTGTTTCAGTCTCTTTCTTCTGTTGAACACAAAAGTTATTTTGAAAAGTGCTGCTTGCTGAGACTCGTTGACTTCTATAGTTTTTTTTTTAGTACGGAAGTCAAAAAGTCCCATGCAGCATCACTTTCCAAAATATTTTGTGTGTTCAACAGAAGAAGAAAAAAAATCTTGTGAGGTTTTAAACCAGTAAATAAGGTAATTTTAATTTTTAAGTAATCTGAACCTTATCCTAGGTAATGATCAAATGAATTAAATAGAACTTTCCATTTACATGCTAATTTAACAGACATGGAGTTAACAGTCATTGGAATAAACTTGAGTCCTAAGATTTATTTTTCTAATGTCTAGAAAGCACTCAAAGTTAAAATTACTCAATTAGATGTATCTGGCCTGAAACAGGAATAAAATGTAAAAAAAAAACAAATCTTGCATTAAAAAGTAATCACAAAAATAAACCAAAACAATAAAAAAGTTTAACCTGATAAAATCAATATTATGAAGCTGAAGCTGATCTTCATAACTGAGTTAAGCCTATATAAGCTTAAAAATAAGTTTATTGAGTGGGAAACAAAGTATACATTTTACCTTGTTTTATCCTTACTAAAATAAAATAATCTGCCAAGGTACAGCCACCAAACGTAAAGAGACATTCAGTCACTATACAAACACTCAAATGTATCTGAACCAAACACACAAGAAATGGAACACCAATATACACTTAAATGTTTGAGATGACGGCAGGAACAAGACTGAACAAGGCCCTGGAATAACATGTTTGAATCATAAATATCGTCCTGCTTTTAAAAGCTAGTTGCCTGACAAAAGTTTCCCAAATGCAGTCTGTTGGTGCGTTGCTGCCACCATTTGACCGAGAGGGTGGTAGGACAAAGTAAGCAAGAAAGTAGTTTGACTGTAGGTTGCTAAAGCAACAGACTACGTATTTTTGAAACTGGTAACATTAAATTACAGTTGGCATTAATGTATGATCAAAATATTAAGTAAAAAAGCCCACCATAAACATGAACAGGAAAAACTACACTTCCCATAATGCACTTGTTTAAAAGCGCTTCCTGGTACATTCTCCGAGCGCGCGCTCAGCACAGGTTTCGCAGAAAGGAACGATCGCGCGCATCGGCTTGTGTTTCACCTCAGTTCACCCTACATTTATCTTACAACATCACGTAAGTTATTTGATACATGCTGCTGATTGTAATATTTGAGCTTGATTAGATTATTAACCGACATGTTGGAACAACAGTTTTTTCCCATTGAATGGAAACTATTGGCAAATGGCCATCTTGGTGCGCGTTCATATTCGGCCTTGTTGGTTCTTATAACGTTAGGCTAGTAGTTATAAACGACCGACGCCCCTTGGCTCTTTTTTTCTCTTCCACATGTTTAAAAGCTGTAAAAAGCGGCAATCAAATCAAATGCAACTTAATTAATTGCTTTTTTTGCATTACGACGTGCATGTTAACTTGGAGCATCATTGCAAAGCACGAGGATGCAGTCGGAAATGGTTACCTTTACGTATATTATGCACATTGTTTTATGTCAATTTGTAGATGATTTTCACAGCTGTGTTTTGGTTTCTAGTGTAAATTGCATTGTCGTTGTTTTCAGAATGCCGAAGTCAAAGGAAGTGTTGTCTTCAACCTCAGGCAGCGATTCGGACAGTGAAGTTGACACGAAGGTATGGAAATTAACAAAACAAACCCAACATTACTCTCTAAACAAAAGTCAGGAAAACCACACTGCATTCAAGCTTTTTAATTATTTCTTGAGAATAACCTTTTTGTTGTCAGAACATTAAATTGTTTATATAGAAACCCTAAAGGCCCATTTCGGGCAAATTCTGCCATTTTGAGCAAAATAATGTCAAAACTATACTCAGTGTTTGAAACCAGCTGCCAATACGGACATTCATTAAGGAAATACCTTGAAACTGCCTTTGTAGTTATGACAAAAAACTAGAGCACATTGACTTTTCCAAGATGATGAACACACCGAAGTAAACAATGTAGACCTAATTCAATAGTTTATTTAATGCCTGTGTTTCTATTGGCCAGGCAAGGCTATCTTATGCTATTGAAAATTTCCCACTTAAAGTCATAATTACAGGCTTGTCATATTTTACTTGTCATATTGTTTTTTTGTTTTTGGAAAGAATTTGGGATGCTCATTTTGGTTTATTTTACCAACCGACAACCGCAGCTTGTTAACTGAATATTAACCATTAACAGATAAATATAAAAATATTATTTATTAAAAAAATTATTGAGGTTTTTATTTTGGGACACATTAAATATTTTAAAATACTGATTTATTTTAACATGCGAACAGCAGCATACAGAACATAACAGAACATCTTCACACACCTGCAGTGCTACAGCATAAAAAAACAACAACTAAATAATAGTAATAAAATAAACAGGCCTGCTTTAGATATTTTTCACCTAAATGACCAATTTAGATTACAAAACGAAAACACTGACTGAATCTTTTTTTAAGAACCGGCATTTGCTTATTTTTCCAATTAAGTTTTTTTCGTCCGTCATATAAAAATATCAGGCTATTAAATCGATCACTCAACAACAAAGCATTAATCAAATGCATATTTTCAGTGATGTCACAAAACCCCTTTTAACATTATGATAGAAGTCATTAGTCTAAAGATTATGTCATAATGACTTATTTCCTCTGTCTCACTCGCTATCAGCATCAGCGCTGATTTGTCAACTTGTCTGTCAATCTGTGACTAGAAACATACTTCTTTCATTTTGCTTTTTTGACTAAATACGTCTGTAGGCAAGTGTAGTTGCACGTGTTACCATCCCGCAAGTTAACAAATATGTGTTGCACATCAATGGCCGATCACAGCGAACGCGCTTTTCCGTTCCAAAAATGCAAGGCGCACCACACTGCCTTTTATGTTGACAAGAAAAAAGAAGCGCGGTGCTCTTTTTTTTCTGTCACTTTAGGAAACGATTGAATCAGCTGGTCTATTGTGCGCGAGTGTTGCGGTCCATGTTGTTATAATTGTAATATACAGAATAACAATATGATATCCATGATTTGTAAAGTAATATGCCTACAGCTCTGGCTAACTTGAAACTGCGACCACAAGTTTCTCCTCCATCATTAAAAAAATATCCGTTGTCCTGACAACACAAATACTGCAGGCACCTCAACAGAAACCCTGCTCTGCTTTCATTTGATTGAAGAATGAAAAAGACGCGACTGACGTAACGCACTATTCCGCTCAGGGTTAAGTTTTATTTCAACAGCGAGCACACATCGCGCAATAGCATAACGTGAGGGGCGCAGGGCGCATAAGTAGCGCGCAAAACAGTTAATAAACCATTAAAAAATGCCCTTCTCAACGCAAAAAGCGCGTTCGGTGATCGGCCCCTTATGCAGCCAAACTTTAAAAATGTATAAAATAATATTTTTTAATCGTTTAACTGATACCATTAATTGGTTACAAACGCACCCTTTCGGTTAACGGTTAAACAGTTATTTTGAGCATCCCTAGAAAGATTAAAATGTAATGTCCATTTACTATCAATTCTGGAATGATTCATTACTTTAAATAGTTAGTCAGAAATATAAATGTGTTAGTTCAATGTAAAGACAGGGCTCAAAATTAACCTTTTTGCTTGGTAGCACTGGTGCTCCTAACTTTAAAAATGTAAGCGCACTAGTCACCCACCAATTATGAGCACCGTTGATAAGTTTTATATAAAGAGATTTATTGCATTTGAAATCAACACTAATCAAAACTATCAAGCAAAAAATACATATGCTTGTGTGAGGAAAATGTCTCAACGAAATCCCGTTATCACAAGAAAATACATTTTTATAACATAATTGAGTGACCAAAAGATACACGGACGGACCGCTTACCGGCCCTGCACGCACTGCTTGACATGAATGAATCTGTTAACGTGCTGTGTTCTCACGGGTGATGTCTAATATTGCACAGATGCTTTTGACATATACCTTATTATTTGTATACGTAATTTTAATAGCAATACTGGTCTTTTCATTAGCTGCAATATTAGTTTAATCTTAGTCAATGCAAGCCCTTTTTGCGATGGTGTACATGGTGTTAACTTTTACTTATAGCTGCACGGCTGACAGCATCTGGCAATTAAATAAAGGATTAAACAGAACATCTTGTGCTTAAAATGTGTAGATGTGGCTAAACGGTTACCTGAAAATTCCGTCCCACAGACTTTACAGTGAATGCTTTATTTATTTTCATAGCGGACTTGAAGCCAATGGAAGTCTTTTATCCACTCTTCGACAAATGTAGATTGGGTATTAACATTCACAACGATCAGTAATCATCTTCAGCACTATACATTTAGCAGTTGTAGCTCTCCTGTCATCTGAAGGCAGACGGCGTTGACTGAGTAATTGACAACTGATTTTGACCAATCCATTCGCAATCAGTTCTAGCTCAGTGGGCCAATAAAAAGAGTGCAAAGGCGGGGCAAGCATTGCAGGCTTTGTTTACTGCAGCAAGTAGACATGGCAACAGTTTTAAACTGTTCCTGAGCTCTGCGTTTCAAGTGCAAAGATGCATTCTCCATGAATGTGGCCTAAATCCGCGCATGTGGTTAACATTTTGCAGTGAAAACCGGTCGCTTGCAACAATTTTATGCACTCGCACAAATGCTCCCAAATATATTTTGAGGTCGCATAGATAAAATTTCGGGCACATATGCAACCAAAACGGTCGCAATTTCGAGCCCTGAAAGATGACATAGTTGTTGTGGATAAACTACACTAAAGGCTTTTTCCACTTCATGGTGTGGCATGGTTCAGTTAGGTATGGCTCATTTTTGTGGGCTTTTCCACTGCATTTTGTACCAAGTACCTGGTCATTTTTAGTACCTCCTCAGGCGAGGTACCAAGCGAACAGTATTATTACAAAAACGTCATGTGTACACATCACTGATTATTGATTTGTCAGAGGGAATCTTCACTATCAGTGTCATTGAATTTACAACATGAAAGACCAAACCAACTATATTTAAATAGCAGCAGCCACCGCTGTATTTACTGTTAAGAATTCTGGGGTCCTTGTTAAGACGCTCAAACATCCCATCAGCTAAAAGCTGCCTCAAAATAGCATATCCATTATCCCACACATCTCCTTCATGTTCTCCTAACACAAATTAAGTTAACTTAATAGTTTTTACTAATTTAAGTTGATTGAACATAAAACAATTAGGTTGTCCCCCCAAAAAACTCGTAACAAGTATAATTTTTTTGCGTTGTAATGTAATGTGTATTTATATAGCACATTTATTGTGTATGGCCATACACTCAAAGCACTTTACAATCATGAGGCGGGTCTCTCCACACCACTACCAGTGTGCAGCCTCCACTTGGATGATGCAATGGCAGCCACATGACAACTGCGCCAGTGTGCTCACCACACACTAACTATAGGTGGAGTGGAGAGATCGTGATAGAGCCAATATGGTGAATGGATATGATGGATAAGGCCAGAACACCAGGGTTACACCCCTACTTTTTACAAGAAGTGGCATGGGATTTTTAATGACCACAGAGAGTCAGGACCTAGGTTTAACGAAACATCTGAAAGACAGCGCTCGCTTACAGTACTGGGGCATTAGGACTCACTCAGACCACAGGCTGATTGCCCCCTGCTAGCCTCACTAACACCACTTCCAACAGCAACCTAGTTTTCTCATGTGGTCTCCCATCCAGGTACTGACCAGGCTCAGCCCTGTTTAGCTTCAGTGAGTTACCGGTCTTGGACTGCAGGGTGATATGGCTGTGTTGTTGGTTCAAGCAACTAAACTGTTTATATCAGCGGAGGCTTATGGTACAACCTCTGTGTTTGGCAATTATGTTCCACCACGTGTTAAGAATCAAGAACCACCAATCAATCAATAGCATTTATTGCCTCTGTGCTGTTGGTTTGATTGTGTTGGGTGTTTTGAGTATGTTGTTTACGATAAAGTCCCGGCAGTAGAGGCTGCATAACTATAGCGATAATCCCACCCACTTTAAGCGGTACCGAACTATAGTGAAAACGCAAGCCAGGTAGAACCGTACTGAAGCGGATCACACCATACCATGCAGTGAATTGCGCAACACACATTTATATATTTATTCAAATATCAGCATGGGTGGCGTGTAGGTATGTTTGCTAACATTATTCAGGTATTTTGAACTCCTGGAACTAACTTTATTGGCCTGATTTTATTTGAAGTCCTTGATTCATCTATTGATTTTGTCTTAAAGGCACAATATTTAAGATTTCTGCATTCATTTTTTTTGAGTGAAATCTATTAAATGTAGATTTAAATAATGAGATCACAATGTTTCTAAAACTTGAATTCATTACCACATCAATGAAGTTTATTTTTGCATGAGCCTTTTCTGATTGTCTTTCACTGGCTTTGGTAGTGAATACAACATATCCCATGATTCCACACTTCGTTACATCATCATCAAGTTACACATTTGCTTATATTTTTTTATTAGGCAGCATTTCTAACATATCTTCAAATTGAAAAACAAACAAATTTGGGATTAGTGGAGACATTAGGGCCCGAATTTACTCTGTTACTCACTTTGTATTCAATAAAATTTTGTATTTCAGGCCAAGAGAAAGAAGCAGGCAACACCCGAGAAATCATCAAAAAAACAAAAAAGCGGAGAAAGTTCATCTGCCTCCAAAAGCAGCAGCAACAAAAATGATAATATGTTCCAGGTGAAGAATCCAACTGAGATGAAGTGACATGCATGTTTAACTTTACTAGATACAGAATTCTATATACATTGTGTATGTGTTTTTCATAGTATTTTTTCTTTTTAAGATAGGAAAGATGAGGTATGTGAGTGTTCGAGATTTTAAAGGAAAAGTGCTTATTGATATCCGGGAATACTGGATGGACCAAGAGGGTGAAATGAAACCAGGCAGGAAAGGTATGTGCTTGTTTTATCAGCGGTTCAAATTATGGCTGCAGAATATGTGGAAATAAGTATTGTTATTGTGATAATAGTTTATGCAATAGCCATATTGCAGAGAAGTGCAATTAATTTAGTTTTATGTGCCAAGCATTCAAGTGCTACATGTATGGGTTGTTTATTCAAATCTGACCAATCAGATGGAGCCTGGTGAAACTAGTGCTGAAAATAAAAACAAATGCTCAGAAACAAAAGTAAAACAGCCAATAAGAATCTGAATATCTGCTGATGTTTTCAGACATTTGTGGTGTTTTAAAGCCTAAATGTTTTACACTTTAACATTGAGATTTAATTAGCTCAGAAAAATAACTATTAGCTGTTTATTTTGGTATGATTGTTACATAAATGTTTTAATATATGTTTAAAAATAAATGCTGATAAAACAGCATTTTCATGTTAGATATATCGTAATTGACATGATCACAGCAGTATTGTGCGTTGCATACCTTCTCAGTATCATGCAGCCCCATTTCAAATGTGTCAAAGGTTGTTTGTGTGTGTGTATGTGTGTGTGTATGGATCTAAAACAGCCTTGGTTAGGAGAATAGGCTTCTTTCAAAATATTAAAAAGTATTTATATTTCCAAACCTTTGTAGATTGTAGGGCTGCACAGTATTGGAAAAGTCTGACATTGTGATATTTTGTTTTGCGGCGATATATATTGCAATATGAATATAATTTCACCAGATGATTTGAATGGCTCTACTTGGAAAGATTTCATTCAATTAGATCGACTAGGGTGATAAACTCTGTTTTTATCATGAAATAAAATAAATTACAAGCATATATAAACATGACAGAGCAAAAATAAAAGTTAAATAACACTGCTTTATAGTTTTCTGGAGGGTCTAACAGTATTCAAGTACAGAAATTGAACAATCAAACATAAAATAACATGATCATCATTGTATAAATAATTTTCAAAAATAATATTTATCTTTTATTTTTTATTAAATCCAATCCTGGGACAGGACTATTGCGGATACACACATTGCGATATTGATGCTCAAACAATAGATTGTACAGCCCTAGATTGTAGTGTCTAAATAGTTTTCATGTACACTTGCATGCATATGTATTAAATCAATTCATATACTTAAAGTCCATGTGAAGTTGCTGTGACTTTTATTTGAGCATGTTGATGTCCTTCCAACGAAAACAGAATATTGAGTAGGGGCCGGGGCTTTCTTTGCACATTCCCTCATAGCAAACTAATGGTTAGAGGGGGGCGTGGTTTAAGAATATTGTGGCTGTAGCCATCAAACTAATGTCAACAGAAGGACCACCTTTTCAAACATGGAAGCAAATGGTCAGACTTTGATTGAAGATTACCAAACAAATGCTTTCAGTGGTTTAACTTGAAACCATAAGAATAAGAATGTGCACTAGTAAAAAAAACATTGTAAATTTAGATTTCACACAGACTGTAACAATGATTATTTAGATTCCTTTTGTGCATAAGGGAGTCAAGTTGTTAATTTCCCAAATTTGTGTTTTTGTGTTTATTACAGGTATTTCACTCAACCCAGAGCAGTGGAACCAACTAAAAGAGCAAATAAGTGAGATTGACGATGCTGTGAAGAGGACATAAGTCCTGCCTGCAGTTCACTGACAACCTGGATACTCTTTTTAAAACAGATTTTCACTCCACAGTCCTGCCTATCCTGCCATTTTAAGGTTTTATTAAAGTAGTTGTCCGTTGTATGATGCCTTTTCTATTTGAGCGTTTCAGCGTGTGTTGGTTTTAAAAGGGGTTAGATAGAAAGATGACTGGTTTTAGATTGTGCCCTGAATTTTCAATAAAGTTGATGGAAATGCACAACAATGATTGTTTATTTTGAGGTACAAATGTGCTGCTGAACTTTTTATGTGTAGTTCCACACATATATTAAGCAGCCCCTTTTTCAATATTAATAATCAGTACTTTCAATATTAATAATAAAATTAGAATTGTAATATTTGTGTTTATTTATTTAAAGTCTAACAAATGCAGTTTTGGCATGCATAAGAGGTGTCTTTCAAGGCAATAATGATAAACTTGCAGACTCCAGACATTTGAAAGGTAGTTTTAGTTAAATGAATGAACTAATCAAATGTTTGCTACTTGTTTCAACTATTTTAAACAGTAAAAATGTTGCTAAATTAAAATATGATATACTAGATGCATGTGTCTAGTAGATTATTTATACATAAGCAGTTATATTAAAATAATCTTGGTAAGTAAATGTAATTAATTTTAGGTACCCTGATTTAGATGCGCTGAGCAAAATGCATGGATAACTAAAGTAGCCAACAGCTGATCGTTTCAGTCAATTAAAAAAAACCATAACAGTCCAAAAGAAATGCATAATGTGTTAATTACTTTATTACTATGTTATCTCAAATATTCTGTTGTGACATGTCAGAGAAAAACAAGTCTCCTTCTGGAGCATCCAGAAATAAAAAAAAGTCCCTACATTGTCCTTCGTGTAAAAAGATGGTTCTCATTATCATCATCACAGTATTGGAAAAACAAGGTTTCATTAATTCTGCTGTGGGTTATTTTAATCATTTCAACAACTGTTTTGTATTGTGGACAATTTAAATATCTAAAGCAAAGACGCACAAAGTAGGGCCCATGGGCTAATGTTGGCCCATTGTAACCTTAGGCCGTACTCACACTACGTACAGTTGTCTTGAACCGGGCCAAAGCACGCTTGTCCCCCCTTCCGTCTCCCCTGACGGCCCGCACTCACATTACATTCGGGCCTGGGCGCGCTTACGTCTTCGATGATGCGCTCTCGCTCAGCACAGTGGAGATTTCTTTAGTTATATCGTTTAAGTCGTTTGATATGCGGTGACCCGCAGTCTAATATTTCGCTAAACAGATCAGCTACTTTTGAAGGTCATAAACAATCAAAGTCCTCGTGCTGCAGGAATTAGGAAGTTTGCTAAGGCGCAGCTGACGTGCAGTGAAGGATTTGCGTCTTTAATAATCTATGACAGTTTGTGTTCATTGAGCAGTAAGAATGATTAATTAATCCTTGTGAAACAGTCCCTTAAAAGTCACGTCTCACTTTCAGTTTTAGGCTTAGACACGCTTGCACTCACACTGTAAGCGCACCGCGCCTGAGCCCAAGTGAACCGCGCTCAGGCCCACCTCTTCCAACCGGGCCAGGGCCGCCCAAGTGTACCGTGCCTGAGCTCGATTCAGAGCACTCACACTTCTCAAACGATCCGGGGAACGGGCCTGGGCACGGTTCGGATAGCATAGTGTGAGTAAGCCCTTTGCCCACCAACCTATCTGAGAGGAGGAGTATGATGGTGAGGGTTGGGGCGAACGCCTTTAACACAGAGATTGTCATTTTTAATTTGGTGTAACCTTTTTTTTGTTTGTTTTATTGCTGAACTTCAAAAAAAGCAAACTAAAATTAAATTAAACAATTAAATGTAAACTAATCAGATTTTTTTTAATGTAAAAAAATCACTCGACGGATAGAGGACTATGGAGAAGCAAATAGAGGTAAAAGCTAGTGTAGTTCTGTTAGAAATGAGATTTTATTTTTATTGTAATAACTTCATTATTATTGTAAAGCAATGTTTTCTAGTCTTTTTTTACATTAAATAAACTAGGAAGTTACCCGTGACAACATTTACCTTCGGCCCACTAGTCTCAATTAAGTTTGGTTTTTAGTCCTTCTTAAGAAAAGGTTTGGGCACCTCTGATCTAAAGTATTGGTGACTTTATTTAAAGGTATTGATTGGTTTTACCGTCCTACTTTTCGTGTAATTCATGATTGCAATTTCATAGTTCGGTCACTAGATGGTGAAAAACGTCCACTAAAGTCAAGGGTCTGTTTTCTGTTTCACAGCAACTCTCGCTCTGGGGACAGACGTGAATAAGAAGCGAGTTTAGGACCCTGAGGCGTGTTTCTTTAACGCCTCATATGCAGCAAACCATCACGCTGATGTGAAATCAGTCACTGGATTGAATACAGACCTGATACTGAACTTCACACTTATTTTTAAGTCTTTTTTAAACATTAAATAAACTAAGAAATTACCCTTGGCAACTATATTATTCATATTTTCATAAACTTTCAAGCAGCACTGTAGCTTTAGGAAAGGCTTTAGAACATGCGACATTAGCCCCTTTCTCACACACAGACCTTTCCGGAACTGTGTGAAAGAGGCTATTGGCTTATTTACAAAATTTACTCTATAAATGGAAGGGATAGTTCACCCAAAAATGAATATATACACACTGTTTTCTTACCCTCAAATGGTTCTCCCATTATGAGAGTTCTCCAATTTCAAAATATCCTTTTGTGTTCAACAGAAGAAGGAATCATAAAAGATTGAAACAAGTAAAGTAAGTGTGTAAAAGAGAAGGATGACAGAATGATTTCAAATACGTATTTCAAACGCAAAATAATATTTAGTAATTTGTATTTGATAGAAATGATGAAAATGGGTTAATATTTTGTATCAAAATACCTTAGTGTCTTGTATTTTTGTAGTTCAAAATACTGTAAAATGCTTTGTAAGAAATCATGATATCATCATAAAATGCAGCCTCAGACTGGAGCTTTTTTCAGTTATTTGCCTAGACTTGAGATTAGAACAGAATATTCTTTTTATATTGAAGAAGGTGGTCAATAATTGGAGAACGGAAGGAAATTATGCATCACATCATGGCAGTAGCTACAATACATCACTGTTTTAATGTCCAATATAATTAATAGAGGAAAGATGCCTGCCTAAAGATGTCAAACTGGGACAATGTATGAAACACTAATGTTAAATAATACTGCAATTCAGTTTACGACTAGTAAAAAAAAACGCCTGACACTGGTTATATGACATTAGCAGGGTATATATGAAAGGTTTATTTGCAAAAATTTATAACTTTTTTTTTTTGGTAAATTTGAGATGTCGTGTTTTTATGTTGTGCATTGAAGAAATTGTATGGCAATTACATATGGAAATGACAAACTGTTTTTTAGTTTTACAAAAATCATATACATTGTGTAGGCCTATTGAAGTGTTCAACTGCATAAATCTAGATTTAAGAACAATTATGTGAAAAAAATTATAAAAGACAAATGATAAATTAAAGACTTCATATGTCACCCTTTTAAAAATTAAGAATGTTAAGAGGTTAAATAATCATTATACAGAGATTATATCAATTTTACTGGCCACACAATGGGTGGAAACATAAACAACAGATACAGTTGAAGTCAGAATTATTAGCCCCCCTTTGAATTATTTTTTCTTTTTTAAATATTTCCCAAATTATGTTTAACAGAGCAAGGACATTTTCAGAGTATATCGGATAATATTTTTTTCTTTTGGAGAAAGTCTTAATTGTCTTATTTCGGCTAGAATAAAAGCAGTTTTACATTTTTTAAAAGCCATTTTAAGGTCAAAATTATTAGCCCCTTTAAGCTATATATTTTTTGATAGTCTACTGAACATATCATCAATTCTGTGCATGTGCAAGAGTGCATGTAGTTGGTGGACCTGGACATGCTTTGGGGACTCAAATCACAAATTTCTAAACAATTTTCAACAAACATGATCTCCACGCTATTTTAAAAGACGTTTTTGTGTGTGTGTGTGTGTGTGTGTGTGTGTGTGTGTGTGTGTGTGTGTGT
>CAIGQZ010001492.1:3544411-3584304 GCA_903798205.1 Danio tinwini | reverse complement strand
CACACACACACACACACACACACACACACACACACACATACACACACCACACACACACACACAGCTGAAGCTCATGATTAACTCATTACTTGGACTATTAATACACCTCACATTCTCACACGCTTGGCTGAGTCTTGTTCACTGTTAATCTGTAGCATTATGAAACGTTAATCCTGTCTAGTCTTTCTGTGTTTTGATCCATGCCTTGTTTTCCCGTTATTGATTCTTTACCGCTTGTACTGAGCATTCACCTGTTTTTGACTACAATCTTGGATTACCTAGTGGTGGGCAAAGCGAGGCTTCATCAAACACTGAAAAAGTTGAAGCAAATGTGTCGAAGCTTTGAAACTTTCCAAATTTGTCTCTACAGTGACACCTAGTGTCACTGTAGTGTTTTTTATATATTGTCCTGGAACAGCTTCAGTAAGTTACACAGTTACACAAATTGAGGTATTAAACCCCACGTTGAAAAATTTAGGTTTTAAGTGATTTAGTGAAGCGGTGAGAGTTTGACTAGCATGCTGACATAATGGGTTCAAATACAGGGTGATCCAGCTATAGATGTTAGTTTTTAAATGTTGTAGTGTGTTTTGTTGTAACATTGGTCTGACATCCGTACGAACACTGAATAAATGTGTCTTGTTTTGGTCATGAAAAATTTACATTATTAAAATACATCAAGTCACAATTTCTAAATATTTGTACAAGTTAGGATTAAAACTCGGGCCATTTGCAGCACAGTTAGGCCGTACTCACACTATGTACAGTTTTGTTGAACCTGGCCAAAGCACGTTTGTCCCCCCGACGGCCCGCACTCACATTACATTCGGGCCTGGGTGCGCTTACGTCATTGATGATGCGCTCCTTAGTAAGTGCTCTCGCTCAGCACAGTGGAGATTTCTTTAGTTATATCGTTTAAGTCGTTTGATATGCGGTGACACGCAGTCTTAAAATTTCGCCGAACAGATCAGCCACTTTTGACACTCATAAACAATCAGAAAGTCCTGGTGCTGTAGGAATTAGGAAGTTTGCTAAAGGCGCAGCTGACGTGCAGTGAGGGATTTGCGTCTTTAATAATCTACGACAGTTTGCGTTCATTGAACAGTAAGAATGATTAATTAATCCTTATGAAACAGTCCCTTAAAAGTCACGTCTCACTTTCAGTTTTAGGCTTAGACACGCTTGCACTCACACTGTAAGCGTACCGTGCCTGAGCCCAAGTCACCCGTGCTCAGGCCCACCTCTTCCAACCGTGCCAGGGCCGCCCAAGTGTACCGTGCCTGAGCCCGACTCAGAGCACTCACACTTCTCAAATGATCCGGGAAATGGGCCTGGGCACGGTTCGGATAGCATAATGTGAGTAAGCCCTTACTCTGTGCACACAAATGGTCCACGAGGCTACATGGGATATAATTTTTTCTGACCCTGTCAGTCAAACAGATTCACCAGGTCTCAAAACGCTTATGAAATGACGGATGCTTTGAATCGCTTTAGTCACATGACCTGGTGTTTCGAAAAACTTTAGTTACGTGACCTGATGTTTTGAAACACTATTTACGTGACCTGGTTGTTTCGAATAACCTTAATCACAAGACCTGAGTGTTTCGGATCATGCTTCGGTGCAGTATTTTGAAACACTTGTGCTTCAGGATCTCGACACTGTGTCGAAACATCAGTTTCCCATCAGCCATCCCTACCATTTGCCTGATTTTGACTATGATCTTGGATTACCTTTATGCTCCTGTTTGCTACTTGTTTGCCATTGCCTGCCTGACCACTCCTACTAACAAACTGCACGGGAATCCTCAACTCTGTTGTCGAGCGTCCAATAGTGACAGTCACATAGTTATGTAAATCTAACAAAAAATTAAAAGTTAGCCTAAAGTTGTTTCCGATTATTAAACTGGAGTAGAGTTTAAACTTCAAAATTGTGTTTCTTTTATATATAGAAATCGTAAAACACAATACCTGATATTTTTCTGAAGGACTCAGTATTCATGGTTCATCTCATTAGTTATTTTTAGATTATATTAACAAATGTATTTCAGCAAACATACTGACAAACTCATCTGTATCATTAGCATCTGTATCATAATATAAAGCATCGATCTAACTTTTCAGAGCTGCTATAGAAGAAAAATATGCCAAGGAGCTGCTGGGGTTGTCAAAAAAAGTTTGTGGACACAGTGAAATGAAGTAAGTACTGACGTCTAATTACAGTTAAAGTTGAAGTATGTAAATTTTTTAATCGGAATTAACAAAAAGGATTGTAAAGGAGCATTATTGTGCCTCTGGGATTTTGTATTACACTGTAAAAATGTTACTTTATCAAATTTTTATGAATTTATCAGGTTTCAAGTTCTACAAAGTTTCACCAAATTTTTTGTTTTGTTTGATGAAAGTTGAGATGACTAGAAAAGTTATTTAATTGAACAAAAAAAAGTAAGGTTTAGTTCACCAAAAAATGAAAATTGTTATAAATTAGTCACTTTCATGTCATTTCATTTCTGAGAATTTCATTAAACAAAATGTTTATTTTTGTATAAACTAACTCTTTAAGGCAGCAAGTTTTTTTTTTACATATTTTATTATGCATTGATGAGCATAGTTGTTTTGATTGTCAAGTATTTTTTCCCAACACGATCTTGAGTATCTTCTTCTGGTTTTATTTTAGTCTTTTACACAATAAGCATACTAGTGTTAGTTTTAGTTA
Organism: Danio tinwini; assembly: GCA_903798205.1. Classification (NCBI taxonomy): domain Eukaryota; kingdom Metazoa; phylum Chordata; class Actinopteri; order Cypriniformes; family Danionidae; genus Danio; species Danio tinwini. The sequence continues at coordinate 3,581,591 of CAIGQZ010001492.1, read as the reverse complement.
AATCAACTAAAATATTAAGGAAAAAACAAGGGAATTAGAAAAATAATATATCTAATATTTCTCTGTAATCACAATTTATAGTTCGTATAAAACAGCACTTTTGTTTTTTTAGGCAAACTATTGATTTCTTCCACATTTAAACTAAAACTGTAGTCATTTAGTAAGTATTTTGCATAAAATATAAAAAAGTGCCACATGTTTTGGATGTTCATATTCATTTTTAGACAACAGATAACAATGTGTTTAGTCATCACAAATAAAATAAAAAAACATTTGTTATTCTAATCAATTAAAAAAGAAAATGCTCAAAATGATCATATTTATATTTGAATTTTGGATCTTTATATATACATATAGAATAAAACAGATATTAACATTTATATACAGCCAAAGTCAGAATGATTAGCCTCTCGCCCCTGTATAGTTTCTGTTTAATTAAAAAACTTTTTTCAATACATTTCTAAACATGATAGTTTTAATAACTCATTTCCAATAACTGATTGCTTTTATTCTTGCCATGATGACAGTACATACTATTTTACTAGATATTTTCAAGATACCAGTATTCAGCTTAAAGTGCAATTTAAAGGCTGAACTAGGTTAATTAGATTAACTAGGTGAGTTAAAGTAATTGGGCAAATCATTGTATAACAGTGGTTTGTTCTGTAGACAATCAAAAAATATTGCTTAAGCAGGCTAACAATATCGTCCTTAAAATGGCTTTAAAAAATTAAAACAAATAAATAAAACAATTAAGACTTTCTCCAAAAGAAAAAATATTATAGGAATTACTGTGAAAAATTGTGTGCTCTGTTAAACAAACATCATTTGGGAAATATTTGAAAGAAATAAGAAATTCACAGGAGGGCGAACAATTTTGACTTCAACTGTATATATTAGTTGTATAAAATATATACATATATTGTCATAACAAACAATGTCACCTTTGTCAGCATTTAAAATTATATAACTGAGTAAATGACACTTAATAACAGTTGTCATAAGCATGCATATCATCTCATTCTCATTGACATGTGTGATCTCATGATTATGAAGATTTTCTTATGAACACCCCCTACAAGTAAAGTATTACCAAGCCCGGTGATTCATTTTCAGTAATCAGATTTAAAAAGAGGAACTTGAGCCATATAAGGGATTTCTGGGCCAAGTTAGTAAACTATTACCAAGCAATGACCTTACAGTGATGTAAAAATACTCTAAATTCTTTAGCAATGGTCTAGTCAGGCCCTTGCAATTGCCTGCAACAAGTTGGTCAAGCATCGCATTCGCTTATTAATTTGTGGTCTTGTTTTTTTGGATGTTAAACTGCTTGATTTGTTTAGCCAGAAAGTCATGACCCATGCTTTGCTGATGTTGTGTTGTTCTGGTTAGATAATGTGCTTTTTATAAAGATGACAATGGAACATGAACCGCTGATCTGTTTTACTTCTGATCAATTCAAAGATAAACACCCTCTGTGTTGGTCACATGTCTGTAGTTGGTTTGTGGTTAATGCTTTTCCTCTTGACATGAGGTGTAAAAAAAACATTTACTGTAGCTTGTACTAGTCAATGCTGTCAGCAAATAGTTTTAGTGCACAAAGTGTACTTCAGTTCAACATTCACTCATCAAAATTTTTGTCTGTTTCTAGCACCTTGAAGCGGTCCCTTGATGTTTTCAAATTACGTAAGTAAATACTCAGAGAATTTAAAGGGTTAGTTCACTCCCCCCCAAAAAAGAAATCTGTCATCATTTACTACGTTTTAAACTTGTATGTGTTTCTTTTTTTGTTGTTGAACAAAACAAGATATACTGATAAATGTTGGAAAAACAGCCATTGGCTTCCATAGTATTTATGTGTTCCTACTATGGATGTCAATAGCCCCTTTCACACATATAGACCTTCCCAGAAAATTACCGGCAATTTTCCGGAAAGGTCTGTATGTGTGAACAGGCACCTTTTGAAAATACCGGTAAATTCGTTCTGGCAATTTTCCGGAAAGAGAAGTTGTAACATTACAGATGATTTGCTGGAATGCTGTGCTGTGTGATTGCAATAGGAAGATTGCCGGAAAGAGCGCATTCACGCTTAAAACGCACTGACGTGAGATGTCTACTCCAGCCAATCAGAACACTTAGATGCATTCACATAAGCACTGTTTATGAAAGTAAAAGCCTTTGGATACTTTTCCAGACACATTTAGCTGCTAGTTGTTGGTCAGATAATGTTTCTATGTTCCTTCTTAATGCCAACTGTGTGAAAAAATTGTCAATAAAATGCTTTTGATAAACCCGTGTGCACGTGAAGTGCAAGAGTAACATGCGAAAGTGTTCCTTCATATGTTTTCATCGAAGTTGTTCACAATACTTATCCATCCACAGAATTTGTAATGTTGTCTGTTAGCTGCAGTTAGTGCTTCTGGATGTCTCTGGGATAAGCTGCATGAATGCTAAAGATTTAAATAAAAGTGAAACCGTCAAGCTGGATCCCTATTACCTTTACAAATACAATCGCAGCCGTTTTGAGCTCATTTCTTGTTTATGATGTCAGAATTTACCTGTGTTTTGGAATGGATGTGTCAACGGTCTTTTCCGGAAAAATTCCAAAACGTCCTTGTCTGTGTGAACAGTGCTTTTTTGAATTTATCGGTAAAGTTGTTCCGGAAATTTTCTGGATATTTATCGGTATCACTGTGTGAAAGGGGCTAATGGCTGCTTTTCCCCAACATTCTTCAGAATATCTTGTTTTGTGTTCAACAGAAGAAAGAAATTCATGAAAATTTAGAACCACTCGAGTGTGATTAAATGATGAGGAAACATTCATGTTTTTGGATGTTAATAAATGATTGCAGTTTATTGTTCTGTTGTTCCTGTCATTTTAATATGCATGTTTAGAAACAGAAAACATGAGTTTATCTCATCTGCATTTGGCCCAAACTATGAGGGAGGAAGCCAAAAAATTAGAAGACTTCAGAGAGAAACAGAAAGAGGCCCGAAAGAAGGTAAGAGCATTTCACACTCAATTAATTGATTCAGAGTGTGTCATTTGTGCTTCAGCAAATGGAAAGGCTTTTCATACCAGAAGAATATTGTCTGTTAGCGGTCTTGTTTATCAAATACCCACACCTGTGGTGTCACTTGAAAGCTTGTGGATTAAACAGGAAATTGTTGGCAACACAGGCTCATTGTGAAAATGCACAAATTACAGTATATGGCCAGATCTATGTACGGTTGCATTTCATCTTTAAATCGAACGCTACGGGGCGGTATGATGCCACCGACGGCTTTACCAGCTGACCACTTACCTCTGTGTGGACAGCTAATCTGCTGTTACTAGTTTGCCCAGTTGCTCTCCATTTACGTCTGCAGACTTGAGATGCAGAGAGGAGTTGACCACGATAACAGGGTTTGAGTCCGGCAAAGAACGGTTCCAGAAAGCGGGTAAAACAAAAACAAAAAAAATTTAAAAACAAGTAAATAACAGGGTGAGAATGTGGTATGATCTGAAAACGTGGTAAAAATCAGGCGAGGGCTTTTCTTTTTCTGGATTGCTTTTGGAAACACTGTCAGTTAGGTTTAGGGAAGGGGTGGGTGGGGCACAGCCACCTCTGGTGGATTTACGCAAGAACAGCAGGTGCAAATGGCACTTGTGAGAGAAATTTGAGATCTGAAAAAGCATACACAGGGGTACATATCAATAATGAGCCTGGGTTGGGAAATTAGTGTCTAGAGCAGGGATCACTAACCCTGTTCCTGGAAAGCTACCTACCTGCAGATTTCAGTTGCAAGCCTGATCAAACACATCTGTCTGTAATTATCAAGTCCTAATCAACTGGTTCAGGTGTGTTTGATCAGGGTTGGAGCTGAATTCTGCAGGAAGGTAGCTCTCCAAAAAACAGGGTTGGTGACTCCTGGTCTAGAGTCTTGAAAACGCCAAAGTGCTGTGCCCTTAAAACACATTTTTGATTCTTAGCTACTTAAAATGACAGATTTGAATATTTCTTCCAATTTGCAGCAATAATTGCAACATATCTGTCTCTAAAGATTTAGAGCAGTAAATTATATTTATATGCTAGTCTGTACTTGTTATGATTACCAGCAATCTAGCTCTAGTTCAGGCTGGAGAACACTCCCTGACCCCGTCATTCACCCGAACTACACATCTGCCATTGTACTGAACTTCATATCCCATCATGCTCTGTTGCACACTGGTTTCAGATCTCCTCCTGACTACACACACACACACACACACACACACACACACACACACACACACACACACACACACACACACACACACACACACACACACACACACACACACACACACACACACACACAGCTGAAGCTAATCAGAACTCATAAAATGGACTATAAACACTCCACTCAGACACACATCTACACTAATGCAGCGGTCACACTAGAGTTTGTGCTTGTGAAATTCTGTTGTACGGCGCTGCGAAAAGAGGCGGAGTTAAACAAGATGTTTAGACATTAAAAAAAGGGAGATTGGTGCATATTTAAAATTTCTGTACAGAGAAGTCATGTTTTGATCTTCTATTGGATTCACGCAGTCTCTTGATGCGATTTCACAGGTCAGAGTTCATCAAGCTCGAACTTTGCAATGCAGTGAACTGCGAAAATTTTTGCACGAGCTTGCGTTTCTGGTCTGCCGCAGTTTTATGCATATGAATGGAAGTCTAAAGGGGAGGAAAGTGCAGTGTGTCCGCGGCTTTAGTCTTGTTACTGTAGTGTGCATTACGTAAGTGTTCCTTGGACTGTCTAGTCATGTTTTTGTTTAATGTTTCTGTTTGTTTTGGCACCTGCCTCAACCATAAACCTGTTATATTGATCACTCTTTGGATTACCAGTATGCTCCCGTCTGTGCCTGCGTTGACCTTGCCTGTATGACGATTCTAAATAAATTTCATTTAGATCCTCACCTCTGTTGCCATAGCCAATCATTACAGTACTAGTCTTATATGCTAGTATGGAAATATAATTCATTTGCACTAGTTTAGATGGGCCATACAAGTCTGATGTATCAAGTTGCCACAAATAAATAAAAAAATCGAAGCACACTTTTTCTGTAATGTTTAGTTCAGAATAAAACAAACAAAACTTTTGAAAATAAATACTACTTCATTATTATAGTTTGATAGCTATGTAACACGTTAATGAAAATAATTCCATTCAGTATGTGTGTGAGAGAGAGGCATCTGTTGGAAGTTTTGCAATTGATACAATACACATACCCTAGTTCAAACAGACTTTACTGAATGCGCATTGTGATAACACTTGAGCCAAATGCAGGAAATATATCATGCAAATAGACAAGTGGTCAAGTGTGAGTGTCAGGACAGGCTCATTCTGTCAACTATAGTGTGACAATAAGTGCACGACAAGTGCGTGCCATTGGGTAATGAAAATGTCTTCACGCTTGCAGTCTTTATGGTCACTTAAACCAAATACAGGAAAAATATGGTGTAAGAAGACAAATGGTCAAGTGTGAGCTCATTCGGTATGGCCTTTAGAAGGTGGTTTAAAGAAAAGAAAAATATGAAAACCAGACAAAAAGACAAAGGTGGTAGACTTACTCAGCAGCATTATGAATGACAGTTGCATTAGAAATAATGGAGAAATATAACTAGTAGTCAATTTGTTGGTTGTATCCATAAAAACAAATGTATTTCATAGAGAAATATTTTGAGAGCCTAGTTGACTTGTGGCACTGCAGGAGTGGGTCTGATTGGAGTTTTCTGCAGAGAATAATTGGAAATGCAGTTTTCCTGAATAAATTCAGTCATTAAACATGATTGTATTAAAAGTAAGCTGAATTAATGCCAACAGAAAAACATCTTTAGAGCCCACAAGAGGCCAGTGAAAGTTTATCAGGTATTGTTAAAAATCTATTTCCCTACACTGTAAACTCTAATAAGTTGAGACTACTCAAATTATTTAAGGAAAGTGATTCCCTCAGTTCATTTAAGTAATGGGAAATCGACTAATTGAGTTGACCAAATGTGGACTCTTCATTAAATTAACTTAAATTTTAATTTACAGATAACTTAAATGTTTAAGTACAGATAACTTAAAATGGCTAATAGACTAACCTTTTTAAATTCTTAAGCTTTTATATTCTTTACTTACCCCCAGGGCCATTTATATTGAAGTTGATATTTAGTTGCACCATGTTGGTGTTTCGTAATTTTTACCAGGTGGGTCATTAGCCCAACGCTCAACCCTCAACCTGGAAGACCAGGACATACACACGTACACTATGGACAATTCACCTATAGCGCATGTGTTTGGACTGGGGGAAAACGGAGCACCCGGAAGAAACCCACGGCAACACGGGGAGAGCATGCAAACTCCACACAGAAAGGCCAACTGACCCAGCCGGGACTCGAACCAGCAACCTTGTCTTGAGGCGACATCTTGCTTGCTATTTGAACTTTTCTCTTTAGTCAGATGGGTTCAGGTAGTGCCTCTGTCCTGCTGCCCTTTAGCAAAATTCAGCTTCACAAGCAAAATGACCACTTTGTGTCATATAACATATATCGACCAATCAGCAAGATTGTCAAGGCAGAATTTCATATGTTTATGTTTTGAGGCCAAAACTTGGTATTTGAAGTAATGTCAAGTTATATTAACTTAATATCTTTAGTAATGACAACAGCTGGGTTTACAATGTATATAAAAATAACATGAATGGAGCATTACGTAGCAGAATATTAGTACTTAGTGTTAGATTAGGTTTAGTGTTAAGCTGAATTTTACTGGAAAGTTGTTGAGGGACTTTTACTTGCAGGCACGATAAAAACAGGTGTAAATGGACACTAAGCCAACAGTCTACTCTAAAACTGGTAGCTGCAAGTTATTATTAACAGAATGAAAACAAAAGAAACCACCAATATAAAGATGTTATTCCAGTTACTTTTAAATTAATTACTAAATAACATTTGCTTTGGAAGTCGAAAGGAAGTGGCAGTGTTGTCTAACACCTCAAGACACATATTTATTTGAGTTAACATGCCTGTTGTTAGTTGAACCTTACAGTTTCAGAGTATGTTTAGAGTTGACCAAACAAAATATATCCAATGTGGTTTTAGGTTCAGGTTTAGCGGTTTCAGTTTGGTTTAGGTCAAAGTTATTGGTCTCACAATACTCAATATAACTATTTTCCTCTCAGAGTTCAATACAGAGTTTGTGATTTGCTCAGAGCGTCAGGTTAATTCACTTCTACATGAGATGGTTTGTGTAATTCACTTTTCTGTTGAAGATTAATAGATGTACTTATCAAAAATATAATGAATTAAAACACATTTATGAGGGAGAAATAAATCCTGCTGATTCAGTGGAAGTTTGAGAAGGAAGCTGCACGAAAATATCTGTCTTAAATAGTCAGTCAAGTGAGTTTAATAGTTTATGTAGGTTCACAAAGAGATCACAAAAAATTATTTAAAGTTTGTTTATTATTAACTGACAATTCAAGATTATATGAATATCTAATATTTCTAATGGTTAATTATTAATTCATTAAATATAAATAAAACTTACACAGACTTGTAATAAAGATGACTCAAGTGTTGGTTTGTGATCTCTAACCCAGAATAAAACCTGCTCCAGAGATGGTGGAACCATGATAGTTAAACACCAAACCACTTTCTTGAACTCAAAACCACAAATTTATCTGAGCAAAATCTGAAAGTGATTTTGTGCAACAGATCTCTCAAAAACAGCTGACAAGGTAGAATTAACGCCACTTTCAAGCTTTTTAAGAGCCTATAACTAAAAATATGCACTGGTTAAAATATATAAATTATGTAATTGTAGGAATTAGGTAGTTCTTTGACTTACCATTGGTGAAAAACAAACTGATAGCCACCCTCAAACTCACAGCATTGGTTGAGTCATTGGTGTTGCTATGCTGACGCTCAAAACAACAGCACAATGTTTCAATCGCATGAGTTATTTTCAGAAGAGAAAGAATCTATTTTACTAATGGAAAAATATGTACGTCATTTTTTTACAGTACATTATGAATAAATTCATGTTAAATAAACAAAATGCTGTGTTTTTTTCAGGTAGAACAGCAAATGGATGCTCTTCATAAACAGAAAGCAGCTCAATATAAGAAAACAGCTGAGGTAAGTGTAACTGAATTATGTATAGTACTGTTTTAAATCATGCAGGGGTGTGTTTCCCAAACAACGATGTAACTCGTGGCTGATCTACCATAGTACAAGGCATTGTTTGGTCTTTTTTTAATAAAAAGACTTTCTAAAAATTCTATAATTGTTTCACACACACAATATTACATATATTATGTATACACTCACCGACCACGTTATTAGGTACACCTTACTAGTATCGGGTTGGACCACCTTTTGCCTTCAGAACTGCCTTAATCCTTTGTGGCATATATTCAACAAGGTACTGCAAATATTCCTCAGACATCCCATCCCAAAGGTGCTTTATTGGATTCAGATCTGGTGACTGTGGAGACCATTTGAGTACAGTGAACTTATTGTCATGTTTAAGAAATCAGTCTGAAATGATTTGCGCATTATGACATGATGCGTTATCCTGCTGGAAGTAGCCATCAGAAGATGGGTATGCTGTAGTCAATAGGGGATGGACATGGCCAGCAACAATACTCAGGTAGGCTGTAGCGTTCACACAATGCTCAATTGGTACTAATGGGCACAAAGTGTGCCAAGAAAACATCCCCCACACCATTACACCACCACCAGCAGCCTGAACCATTGACACAAGGCAGGATGGATCCATGCTTTCATGTTGTTGACGCCAAATTCTGATTCTACCATCCAAATGTTGCAGCAGAAATCGAGACTCATCAGACCAGGCAACGTTTTTTCAGTCGTCTATTGTCCTATTTTGGTGAGCCTGTGCGAATTGTAGACTCAGTTTCCTGTTCTTAGCTGGCACCTGGTGTGGTCTTCTGCTGCTGTAGCTCATCCGCCTCAAGGTTGGACATGTTGTGTGTTCAGAGATGCTCTTCTGCATACCTCGGTTGTAACGAGTGCTTATTTCAGTTACTTTTGCCTTTCTATCAGCTCGAACCAGTCTGGCCATTTTCCTCTGACCTCTGACATCAACAAGGCATTTGTGCCCACAGAACTGCCGCTCACTGGATATTTTCTCTTTTTCGGATCATTCTCTGTAAACCCTAGAGATGGTTGTGCATGAAAATCCCAATAGATCAGCAGTTTCTGAAATACTTAGACCAGCCCATCTGGCACCAACAACCATGCCACGTTCAATGTCACTTAAATCACCTTTCTTCCCCATTCTGATGCTCGGTTTGAACTGCAACAGTTTGTCTTGATCATGTCTACATGACTTAATTCATTGAGTTGCTGGCTGAGTTGCTGGCTGATTAGCAATTTGCATTAACGTGCAGTTGGACAGGTGTACCTAATAAAGTGGCCAGTGTATATATGCTGTGTTATTACATTATTATTATTTTTTTTACCAAATCATATGGCCAACTGTCATTTGGTCTGACTGTCTCAAGCATAGTTAATAAACTACAGCCCTTATAAATGAAAAATAAATCATAAAATCGTCTATAAATACCTCAGGCCTAATTTCACAAGTGGATATTTTAGGAAATTACAATTATTTTTTTCATTCATATATTTCTAAAAACAGGAACTTTACACATTATGTCACTGAAAGCCATGTCCTCTGGTGTGACACTATGCTTATTTTAAATTGCGCAATTCCACAGAAAACTTTAACTAGTTAAAGGACCCCATTCGAGATCATGTGACTGAAGCCCCTTGTGAATCCAGTGAGATGCATCTGTTAAGTTTTTGTCTCAGAATCTTTTATAAATGTAACTATTTTGGATCCAGTATAAAACATATTTGTCGGTTCATTCTACTGTGGCGACCCCTGATAAATAAAGGACTAACCCTAAGGAGAATGAATGAATGAATTTCATATTATATAATGAGCATTATATGAAGACAAGTGTCCAACAATGCTATTGCTATTTGTATATCATTAAGAGTTGTTTTCTTATTATATTACATAGGACATATTTAAGGTACAGTTCAGTAAAAATGATTTGCCATTGGACTGATGGATACAGGAAATACAGAAACGCTGAACTATGATTGTAACAACGGAACTTTCGATTGGTTTTGGGAAATGAACCCCAGAGCGGTTGCTGTAATACGTAGTTTAGATTGATGCCCACTTTTCTGTGCTTATTTTCTTTATGGGAAGTATATATATGTTCTGAAGCAGTGGCAGGAGGGAAGTGAATAAGTGCACCTGATTTTAGCTGTCAAAATGGGAAGTGGTCAGTGCCAAGCAGCATTGTACATTAACAGCTTCTCTTAAAGACCTTAGTAAAAATGAATGGAGTGGTACATTGGTTGGTAAATTAAGTGTTTCCCTTAATTGAATATCATCAAGATGCCCCATGATGCATCAGTATTTTATTGTATTTACTGTATAGCACCTCAAATGTTGCTTTTTATATACAGGGTGTTCGTGGGCTCTTAAAATGTCTTAAATCTAAAAAAAAATTGCTTTAAAAAAATCTTAAATTCACAGAAATATTTGTTGGTCTTAAATCATTTGAAACATTTTCTCTGTCAGTGTAAAGTTACCCAATCAGGCAAACACCCACACAATCACTAACAATACCTCTCAATATTTACCATAATGGTTTAATTATTATACCTATAATAACATTTGTTTAGAAGTTCTCCATGTGTTTATAGCTTCCTGAGGACACTGACCTGGATAGACTGTTGTGTATACATTTAGTTTATTATATTTTTTAACACATTTGTTAATTTTTTATTTTAAAGAGCCCCTATTATGCATTATAAAAGGTCATATTTTGGTTTTGGGGGTCTCCAATAGCAGGCTGATATGCATGCAAGGTCAAAAAACACTTTCATTGTCTTATAATATGCATTTATTTTTACCTAATTATCCAAACGACTAACATATGATTTGTTCAACGATTCACACAGTGGCAAAAGTTTAACTGTTTTGAAAATTGACCGCGCATGTGGACAACAATAACATAGCAAAGGCAATCTGCAGAGGAACACGTGTCATGATTTCAGCATGGTTTTGGACGCAGTTTGTGAATAGCAGATTTAATCTGAGAGATACAGTACAAGCACTGGTCTATAATAGATAGGTGATTACAAGCCGAGCGGAGCGATTACAAGTTACAACACACAAATAAATACACATTTTGCCAACTACAGAAAACGAGGCAACAATTTTAATTACACTTGAATGTTATGATCCAGAGGAAGAAGAAACTGGTCCATATGAGCTGTAACAGTTACTGGCAAAATTCTATACATAATACTCTCTGCTGCTCCTTACTTTAATAACAAACGGCCAATGAATCCCGCGTTGCAGCATAGATTATTTTATCAATCGTCAGAAAACAAACACAGCACAAGTTTGGCTATACTGTGGTGTTGTTGTGAAAATGACCTTTAACCCTTTATTTCCCACAGTCGAGTCTCCATCTGTCAGTGATCATCATCTTCGTGTCATGATCAGTCCCGTGATCCCCCGCACTCCACTAGTATCTGAAGGGAAAGGCGCGTTTACGTTTTACCGGATCCAGTACTACATATTTGGTGATTTACCATATCGACGTCGACGCACTTAGGCAAAAGATCCGAACCCAACATGATTCATTTATTCGACTCTTGAGTCGACTATTTCATTAAAGAATCAATACTTTTAAACACAGGGCACTTTCAGATTTAACCGTCAGCTGGATGTTTTCATTCACTTTGTGCTGTTACACACTGCATGGAAGATCTTTTTCAAAAGCCCATAATAAAATGCATGTATACAACTAGGGTTTGCCTGTTTTAACACGTTATTTGAAAACATATTGCTAGGAAATAACTATATTATAATTTTTTTTTTATGAAAAATTTTAATTGAGGTCATGAGAAACTTAAAAACATTAGATTGTTAAATGTGGAATTTTGAACATGTTGAGTAAAAAATTTAGTATTTTTACATTTTATTATTTATACGATTTAATTTAAGTGCATATACAATTTTGATTGTCATATTGCAGCTTATATATTATAGTTTGATTAAGATGCAATGATCAGCACTTGTTTAAATGTCAGTCATTGTCTTTTAAGGCAAAGAAGAGCTACGAGCAAAAATGCCGAGACAAAGAGGAAACAGAGCAGAACATGAACAGAAGTGCCACCACTAGCAGTGCCAAGCAGCAAGAAAAGGTACATAAATAAAACTGTGAGAAAGAATTGTACTTTCATTTAAATTTGCTTTGCTGAAGTGCATCGTTTTTATTTTTGATGGCTTGCATCTTGCTTTTACACGCACTTTGTACAGTGTTTCGATGAAATATTGATATTACACAGTTAAAAGTGAACCAACTTACGACACGACTCCAGCTGGTTACACCTAAAATAATATATTTTTTTAAACTTCATTTATGACAAAAAACTTGAAGTTGATCCAATATTCGTTTGTTTTTGATCACAGTGTACTCTGGTTAAAGTTTGATCTAAATAATTAACTATTTACATTCTATGCTTGGATTGGTTTACGTACAGATGTTTTTTTGTGTTTTGGTAATTGATCAAGTTGCAAGGCACTGCTGATAAGATCTTAGTGTGTGTGAATGTGTGATGGTGAGAGTGAGAACAGGAAAGAGAAAAAAAGACTGCGCTTTCAATAGATAACGAAGTGTTACTTTAGTTTTTTGTATTTGCTTTGTACTCAGAAGATTAATGTAGATTGATGATTAAGCCTGGCTGAAAACAACTCTCCATTGAAGAGGTTGAATGCCTACATTCAAGCCAACGCAGTTGCAAGTGCAATATTGCAGTAGCTGCAGTTGTATTATAGCTATAGTACACATTATTGGTAATTGTATAGTTAATATTCATATTGCATTTTAGGAACGTTAAGAAACAGTAATTAATTTAATGAGAAGAGTTAAAGCCCATTGATCTTTTAAGATTTTGTTTGTTTCTAATCAAAATCTTGTGGGGTTTTTTTTGGAAAAGAAAATACAAAAATATAATTTTCATAGGTTACGGATTAGAGTTTGGGACAGCCATCTTCCAACTGAAGTATCCAAATCCTTACAATTTCATATAAACTACCTGACAAAAGTCTTGTTGCCTATCCAAGTTTTAGAAACAACAAATAATAACTTGACTTCTAGTTGATCATTTGGGACCAGAAGTGGCTTATATGAAAGGCCTCTAGATTACACTTATTTTACCAAAATAAAACATGATCATGCCTTTAGGACAGTAAGATCTGACTTTGCTAAAACAAAAGTCTTGTCACTTAACAGTAATAATGTACAGTAGAGAATACAAAGTCATGGTGCAGTGTTAAAAGAATGAATATTGTGTATGACTCCCATGAGCTTGGATGACTACATCCATACATCTCTGCAGTGACTCAAATAACGTTAATAAAGTCATCTGGAATGACAAAGAAAGCAGGACTCCCAGAGCTTATAAAGATTATTTCAGCTTCAATGCCTCCTCCTTCATCTTACCTCAGACATGCTCAATAATGTTCATGTCTGGTGACTGGGCTGGCCAATCATGGAGCACCTTGACCTTCTTTGCTCTCGGGAACTTTGAGGTAGAGGCTGAAGTATGAGAAGGAGCGCTATCCTGCTGAAGAATTTGCCTGTAATGTAATGGGCAGCACAAATGTCTTGATACCTCAGGCTGTTGATGTTGCCATTCACTTTGCAGATCTCTCGCACGCCCCCATATTGAATGTAACCCCCAAACCATGATTTTTCCTTCACCAAACTTGAGTGATTCCCGTGAGAATCTTAGGTCCATGCGGGTTCAAATAGGTCTTTTGCAGTATTTGAGATGATTGGTACGCAGTTCAATAGATCATTCATCGAAATAATCTACCTTTCACCTTCTGCCACAAATGATCAACTAGAAGTCGTTATTATTTGTTGCTCTTACAACAAGATCAACGAGAAGATTTTTGTCAGGTAGTGTACATTAAACTCACTAGTATTTTAAATAGTACTGTGGGTTTCAGTAGACAAAGGATTGCCCCAATTTTGTAGAATGGGCAATTTGAACTAATTAAAACTCGTGCTGGGACTTGTCAGGCATCTATGTCTATCAATGCGGTTAATATGTTGCTAAAAGTAATGACATTTAATCTGTCTTACTTTCTTGCTGCCATTTTTACTGCAGATGCATGGTATTAAACTGTGCATATTATATTCGTTTACAAGTTCATACTTTACCCATCTAACTTGCACTCATAATCTCAACTGAAATATATGTTTGCTTACAATTCTGTGTTTACAAAAAGTCTGATGCAAGTTGCAATCTGTGCAGATCTAAATGTAATGCTGCAATGAAAACTTCTTATTCCGTCTCAAATTTAATCCTGACTTATTGATTTTGTTTAATTTTGCATTTGCAGTTTACCCCTTTATCATAAATTTGTGAATTTTGGTAACATTACTGCCCTAACTGTCTGTTAGATGCAACAGAGGCGTCGTTGGGAATATGTGCCCAGGGCTACATTTTTGAGCTTGCGGGTGTATATGACCAGTGTTGGGGAGGTTACTTTGGAAATGTAATAGATTACAGATTACAAATTACCCTATTTAAAATGTAATAAATAGTGTACCTTTTCAATTACTTTACTAAAGTAAAGTAACTGATTACATCTGATTACTTTTTGATTACTTTTAAGTTTCTAATGGATATTTTCAACTAAATAATTTTTAAGCATTTATACCAAGCAGGTATGACCTTACAGTAGAATTCTGTTTACTGTTAGAATTTCAAAATCTTGAATTATCTTGAATAAAGATTATATTTATTTTATTTTAATGTACAGCCACCACAAAACCAGACATTATAACAAAAAATTGTTTACTGTTGTTACAAAATCAAAATTTTAGTTGTGCAGGGTGATTTTTTGTGTCAATAAAAAAATACATCCAAGCTGTTTTTGCAATTTTTATTTTTAAATCGAAGCAACTTAAATCCAAGTCAATCATATCTTAGTGATCAATAAAACCAATGAAACATGAGGTAGAATTGTTCAGTTCAATTATTTACTGCAAATTAAACAGAAACAGATTATAGTATATAACAGCAAAAACTAAAAATCCAATAAAACCAGGTATTACACATTTAAAATACTATAGTAATTTATAGTAAAGGGAAATATATAGTAATGAGCATTATATTGTATGTATAGTTACAATTATTAATTAATAAATTACACTACAGAATGTAGTATTATTAGTAACTATCATGAACTAATAATAATTGCCATAGTATACTTTAGTCTTTACTACAGTAAACTATATATATATATATATATATATATATATATATATATAAACCTCCTGTCCCTTAGTTATCTTTCCATCAAGCTAATTTCTTGTGTTAGCCTTAGTTAGCGACATCACCGACCAGAGCGAGAGGTGGCAGTAACACACCAAAAACATTGTTGTTGTCGTTATTCTTGCCATTGTTACACCATATTTTGTGACCATCGAAATCTGTGACCCTAGAGGGCGTGGCTGTATAACCTACGCAAACAGTGAATATGGTGTAACACCGTCATATGGCTTTATTTTCATCAGCTAGACTCTGGCCTCACAGCTCCGTGAATGCCGGCGCTGTCTCTTATTGATCCGCAATCAGTAAATGTAGCTTGTGTGGACGCTACTGCGTTACTTGACAAAAAAATAGCTTTGGTACTGAAAAGCTATAAGAAATGTAGTTATAGCAGAATAGCAGCGCTTTAATAAATGACCTTAGCAGAAGGCATCGTGCATATCAAAAACAGGCAAAGCAACAGATTAATATTATTCAACATATCCCAGATTTTTAAAGAAAACTTTTTGATGTAACCCCATTTTTAATCTTTAATATTTTCATAAGTAACTGTAATTTAATTTACATGTAACTACTTACTCCCCAACACTGTATAAGGCTGAGTTTTGTGTGTAAAACAAATGCTATGGGGCAGTATTGACATTGTGATATTGAAATTTGCAAAAAAATATACACGCCGGCCTCTAGTGGATTTGTGAAAACAAAAACTGCGAGAACACTTTGCCCAGGGTACATGTTTCTTGGTTCTCAAAAATGTAGCCCTGGGCACATATCTCCAATTAGCCTGGGTTTATCTTAGATAAAATTCATTTACATTGTAACCAGTGATTTTTTTTCATTTTTTCTGCCTGTAACTCATTGTTTAAGTTATGCATGTGTTTCCCTGTCTGCTTTAATTGGTCAGCTGTTTCAGTCTGTTATGACTAGACAAAAACAAAACTAAATCAAATAAATAATTAATAATTTTTAAAATTTTCATTTCATTTTCAAAATTTTCATACAAATTTCCATTTAAAGTGTCACCGACATATCTCAGATGTGCAGCTTTATTAGATCTGTTGTTTTCAACTGAAATATAAAAGCAGTGCAGGACATATTGAGTAGCTTCTCCTCCCTTTCTTTTATATCACAGCTTGACTAGAGCCGTTGAGTTAAAGCACATCAGCCACAACTAATGTTGTAATGCTGAGTCTGTCAAACCATTTCTTTGGTTTAAAATACAGAATTCAGCATAATTCATGTGTCCAAATTTTTTTGTCTGTACAACTCACACAAATGATCTGCTCTTCTGCTATTTTTTTGTGAAACAGAGCCTGGTTTAAGTAAAACAGAAGTAAATCCAGACTTCATTCGCTCCAATGGAAAACATATTTACATTTTCTGGACCTTTTATCCACTGTAAAGTGCAGCATGTGGCATTAAACATATATAAAAGTTTAGATGTGAGTAACAGACTTATTTCTGAATGTCTTAACAGGCTGTATGCTGACTGTGTACATCATGTGTGTGCAAGGCATTTACCTATTCTTGGTTTGCGGCTTGGTTACATGTGAATTGAATGTTGATTACAAGTGACTGAATTCAGCTATGAATTTTGCTTCTTGTTGGATGCTGGGCTTCAGAGACTAGAGAGCATTTGATTGGTCAGAATATCTGATGAGATGCTGAAGCACACAGTGATGTCATAAAAGTGAGAACTGAGAAACAGCATGTTTTTGAATTCTTATAACTCCTGAAAGCTAAGTTTGTCATGTTTTAAAACTGGCATATGAATATTTAATGTAATCTAAGCTAAATTAAACATCAAAGTGGTGTGATGATATATTTCAAACAAAATAAGACCCAAGCAAAGTTTGCTTAAGTTTTTATGCCTCTCATCAGGCTTTAAGTCAGATGTAAAACTATTTCTTGATACAGACAGTGCCAAAAACATTCATAAAAGTTATATGAGGAATGAGGAAGTGTCTAAATTTGATGACAAAATTAACTCAGCGAAAGTCTGTCGGGGCCTTAAAGGGATAGTTCACCCAAAAACAAACATTCTGCCATCATTTACACACCCTCCACAAGTTCCAAACCTGTCTGAGTTTCTTTTTAATGTTCAACACAAAGGAAGATATTCTGAAGAATGTTGGAATAAAGCTTGTATAATATTTATTTTGTTCCTACTATGGATGTCAATGGCTGCATTTTTCCAACAGTCTTTAAAATATCTGGTTTTACTTGTTTAGAACCATGTAAATGGTGAGAGAAATTTCATTTTTGGGTCAACTGTCACTTTAATTAATACCTAAAAAAACTGTAACTGTTGCTGCCTTGTAAGATCTGTTAATGAAATTCAATCTAGTTCTGTTTTGCATATGAGACATCATATAATCTGGATAGCTTTCTTTTATGAATGAACAAACAAAGATAAATAAGTTCCAAAGAGCAGCTCTTTCCAGAGAGTTTGCACAACAAATCAGCATGCAAAACTAACCAGCAGGCCTCACATGTGAACAGACGACTGCCAGAGCAAGTACAGCGCCGTGAATCATTGTAAAACATGACAGTAATGTTGGCAGTATTTGTGTTACCCTGAGGACAAAACTCTTGAGCTGTTAAAAAAAATAAACTAAAGCTTTAAAAGTTTTGTAGCGAGTCAAACATCAGACTAAAATTTGTTTAAAAAGCAAAAATAGAGGTGATGGGAAAACTACTCTTATTAGAGGACAAAAAAAAAGAGAAAAAAAAGAGAAGAGCAGTTGGGCTGTTGGTATTATGTGAAGGAAGGATGTATAAGACCATATTAGGACATGTTGAGTAAATGATGTCACTCTCTTATATTTTTAGCTGTACGCCAAAACACAACAGGCCAAGCAGGCGGCAGAGGAAGCCGGTAAGAGAACTACCATATGCAGTAATAATGCACTCATTAATAATAATATAATTAGGTTATAACTGAGGCTGAGTGATATAGTGAATATGAGGGTACATTCTAAAACTATGTAATATTGAATATTGTGCCATCTGTATGCATATCATGTATTTTTTATCTGTCTATTGTGATTCCTCAGAAACATTTTCCAATATTTCTTACACTTTTGTTGTTTTAGTGCTTAAAAAGAAGTGCTTAATTTATTTTCTTGGTCAATCTGACAAAATGTTAAAAATGTTACAAAAATGTATATAGTTATATATGTGAGCTAATGTTTATTATTGTCTTGATACTGGTGCACATTGTCACAAAAGAGAGTGATATTCATTAAATATTAGTTCTTATTATTATATACTACTAGGATTACAAGTCAGATACAAACTCCTATTGGATTCTAGTACTTATTTCAATAGTGACTAGTAACTACTCCGTTGTTACTAATAATAATGTCATTTTTTCTTCTATGGTGGTCTCTCAATGAGATATTAACTATTCAGATTTGTCTGTATGTGTTCCAATTGTCATAGTACATATTTATACACTAGTAGTTTTTTAGGTACTTACTACACTGTAAAAAAATATAATGACAAAGTCAGGACAACAAATATTTTTATGTTGGTTTAACTTACTTTAATAAGTTAATAAGGTATTCGACAAAATGTTTGAATCTATCCAGATTTTAACTTTATATTTCTTGTCAGTTTGACTGATGTAAGTTGGGATGACTAGAAAAGTTTGATTCAATTGAAAAAATTAAGACAGCACAAAGTTTTTTACAGTGTAGTACTTATTTTTCATAATCAGTAGATACTATCACTTATTAGAAGGAACTTATGCCTAATAAATAGCAGTTCTTAAATATAAATTAAATGGATACTAGCACACATATATTACATACTATTTATCTGAAATGCTACCAATACAATTTTTTTTATTTTAGTCATAATATTTTGGATTTAGTCATAATAAGACATGCAAAACTACAGTAGTTTTGACTAGTTAACTAAAAATTGCTATTGGAAATGATTACAAAACTTACGTGTGACTAATAAAGCATTACCTGATAAAAGACTACCAGTATAAGGATGAAGTACTAGTGTCTAATAAGTACTAGCATCTAATAAATAGCTAGTACCATGGGCGTTGCTATGCCTATTTTAGGGGGGTTTTAGCCTCCCTATATTTTTGCTCAGCCCCCCTAAAACTTTTGCGATTAGCTCATAAACTGTAGAGCAAAATATCGCCTCAGTCCTCTTTAAATTTGATATAAAGATGGCGGCAGAATTCGGCTCCTCGTCATTTCGTTTTCATTTGATCAACAAACCACAGTTGTGCAAAGCAAGAGAACAAGGTGTGTGTTTATCAATAAATTGCTATAAAATATGCTTATTTGCAGTTCTTTGTTATAGATATACTTGTATCACATGTACCCCGAAGTTATGAAGGAGCAATTGGATTTCCCATCTACTGTTTCCTCCAGCAAAAAAATTTAACTCGTAACAAACATTTCACGTTATTTCTTTCAAAACGAACTACCATACTATACTATACAGTCATGCAAGCACAGAAATAATTAAACACAGTGACCGAATATATTTATTTATTTATTTTTTTTACCTCATAAGGAGCTGAGCCCCGCTAAAATAAAAATCCTAAAATCGCCCCTGACTAGTAGTATGCTATAAATAAAAACTAATATCTAAATATATCTAATAATTAGGTACTAGACTCTAAGGAATGACTTCTAGTATATAAAAATATGTACTAGTTAGTATTTAATAGATATACATGTATCAATAGAATTAGTGCTACACTTTAAAAAATATCTGTTAATTAACAGTTTCTGTATTTTGTGTTTTCTGTTTATTTACTGTTGTGAGTTGCATTATAGGATGTTGATCTCTGCTCTGTTAAATTTTGATGTTGAATGTTCAACTCTACAGTTTAACAAAATAACTTTTATTGACATTTTAGTAGTTTGAGACAATATATTTTAAAAATAATATATACTAAGTTTGTAAAATAGCAGGAAATGTACTGGCAGCTTATTAGTTTTTTGCAGCATAATATACACCACCAACCCAGACAATATGTCACTTCAAACTATTAAAAATGTTCATTAAAAAAGTCACTTTTTTTAACTTTTCAAGGTTAAAATTTGTTGAATAAAACATTAAGGAACAAAATAAGTGAAAAATATTCACAAAAACTGTCGTTACAGATATTTTTACGGTGTCTAATGAATAAATATTAGTATCTAATAATAAATTGTAATATAGTATATCTGCAATATACAGTATTAAACAAAAAGTAGTTATTTACTGTAATAAAATTACTTATGTCCTAAAAAGTAATTGATAGCTGTTCATATTTAGGTCATTTAATATAAAATATTGAGTTAAATACTGTAAATAAATTCAACAGTTCTGTATAAAACAATTCAGAGAAGTAGAGTGAATGTGCTTTTTTGCTATACAAATACATTTTGTAATATAATTTAATATTTCAACAAAAAAAATGTTATTTAGCAAGACGACGTATGTTTAAACAACAATGAATTAAGTCAGAAATCATTCAGAGTATAAAATATAAAAAATATGAATACATTTTTTGATACATATATTTAAGTTATTCAGTGAAGTTAAATAATGCTAAATAATTATATTTGTTATGTTTGTTATTAAAATGCAGCATTACGCATTTTATTGAAGCTAAAGGCCATTTTTGACTCAGATGTACAGAATTAAGAGTTCAATTTAGATTATCCATACATTGAGATTTGAGATGTAAATAAATTACTTTTCTGACCTAGTAATGGTAATCTAATTGGTCATTAATTATATTTCTGAAGTAACTTATCAAGCAGTTTATACTAGTAATAATGGTACTAATATGGTATTAGTTCCTTAAGAAGACCCCTTGGTAGCTAATGAATAAATACTACTAGTGTACAATCTAAAGAAATAAGATACTAGTATGTTATATTGAAGTAAAATGGCTTGCCATATGCCCATTCCAACACATAACACAACTGATTTGTTCAATTTCTAATTCTGATTCCTTTTCTCTGTTTGATTGCCTAACAGACCGGATATACAGTCAGAATGTGTCTGTTTTGGGGAAGATGCGAGAGGAGTGGTTGAATGAGCATGTTAAAGCCTGTGAGGTGAGCTTTGTGCCCTGGCCTGCATCACACACACACACCCCAACACCGATGAGTGCTGTAACAACAGATCCCTGACAAATCAAACATCATCATGCCTGCTCATGTAAAGCATGTGTGCCTCAAGAGCTTGATCGTTTAATGGTAAGCAAGACACTGCAGGCGAATAAGAGAAATTAAAATGAATGTATTCCTGAATTTATTAAGGGTTTCAAAATGGTTTGTATTACAAAAAACTCAAGAATTGTGTTGATTCATCTAATTTTTAAACAAAGACTATAGAATACACAAGACATGTCACTCGTATACTTTTGAATGGTGAAAAGTGTAACTGTCAATATGGCGAATGAAGCCCCGCCTTCTAATACAGAAGCCAATCAGCGATTGTCATATGGCAAATAAAGCCCGCCTTCTAATACAGGAGCCAATCAGCGATCACTATAGAATGACAATTCTCCAGGGAAGGGGATCGAACCAGACGTTAAGTTTCTGCAGATTTTATGTGATACGAATATTTAGAAATGAAACTAAAGAGACAGTTGTTGTTTAATTTAATTGGTTATTCGTAATATGAAATGAAATGGTAAGCTTGGCAAGTAGTTTTAGAGAATTTGATGTTTCCTCATTCAAACAGAATGCCCGAGCATACTGCCCGAGAGGTTTTTTAAAGATGGCTGCCAAGTGAAATGACTTGCCTTAAAGGGACTTTGTTTTAAATAAGTTTGTTTGAATAAGCAGCGAAAATAATTTTTAAGTTAACCTGGTAGAGCTGTGCAATTTTACGTTTTTTTTTTTTGACAGATATTGCGATTGCAATTTAATTTACGATTTAATTTTGTAGTCAAGCTCCAGCTCAATATTCTGTTTGCCATGGCAACAATTCTGTAACAGCTCTTAAAAATGACCTGCTTTTATTTGCTGTCTGTGACTTTGAAACCAAAATATTCCCTTATTACAAATGCTGTTTTTCTTTGATATTAATTCATCTATTAATGCTTCTGAAGCAGCAGACGCCAAAATCCCACTTGTCAGCGCTTTCCTATTTGTTTTCTTTTTTTCTTGTTTTCTGATTGGGCAGAACGAAAGTGTGCTTAATCAATTGGCACACACAGCTGGTAATCACGCATTTGCTCTGGGTGGGGGAAATTAAATAATATATATAGTTATAGTCAGAATTTTTAGCCCCCCTGAATTATTAGCCTCCCTGTTTATTTTTTTTCTCAATTTCTGTTTAACAGAGAGAAGATTTTTTCAACACATTTCTAAACATAATAGTTTTAATATCTCATTTCTAATAACTGATTTATTTTATCTTTGACATGATGAAAGTAAATAATATTTGACTAGATATTTATCAAGACACTTCTATACAGCTTAAAGTGACATTTAAAGGCTTAACTAGGTTAATTAGGTTAACTAGGCAGGTTAGGGTAATTAGGCAAGTTATTGTATAACGATGGTTTGTTTTCTAGACAATCGAAAAAATATATAGCTTAAAGGGGCTAATAATTTTGACCTTAAAATGTTTTTAAAAAATGTAAAACTGCTTTTATTGTAGCTGAAATAAAAAAAATAAGACTTTCTCAGAAAGAAAAAATATTATCAGATATACTGTAATAATGTCCTTGCTCTGTTAAACATAATTTTGGGAAATATTTAAAAAATGTAAAAAAAACTAAGTGGGGCTAATAATTCTGACTTCAACTGTATATAACGTTTCAAATTGCGATTTGATTTCGATAAATCACACAGCCCTAAAACCTGATCTGGTGGATTTATGGCTCAGCTTAAGAGAAAAAAAATGTTTTTTTAAGAAAACTTTACAAATATGTGAAAAAAGAAACACTTTAAAGTGTATTTTGAATGTTTACTTCCCATTAGATAGAAACCCTTCTCAAAATTGACAGGTGCAAGACTTTTTTGTCTGCAGTCTCTTGGATTAAACAAAAAAAAAAAAAAATGACACCAAAATGCCTGAATTTAAACATGGCTTAAAAAATATAGTTTTCTATGTTGGTGATTATTGACTGATGCGAGTGAATGGCTGTTTTATGACATTATGATCTTTCTGCTTTGGCATCTTGTGCATGTTGCGGCAGTTTTTTGAGAAACAGGAAGTGGATAGGATTAACGCTTTGAGGAATATAGTGTGGACTCATCTCAATCATCTCTCCCAGCAGTGTGTCTCCAGTGATGAGGTAAACTGAGCTGTGCGGGTTTTTTTATGCTGTGACATATGAAACACTATTTCTGGGTCCAAACCTCTACTAATTAGAATTTAATTAGAATTAAAACTCAAAATAGCCATTCATGATAACCACAAGGCCAATCTTTTAGAAAATCATGATGTTCAGAATAGACTCATTGAGTGTGCTGCAACTCAGACACCAATACTTTTAACTTTTAATAAAAGATAAATCACTTTATGACTATCTGAAATTATGGATATAAACATTAGTGTTAGTTCTGTTATTAAATGTCGTTCAATCCCCTGAGACATTCATTCATCTTCGGAAAACAAATTAAGATATTTTAGATGAAATCAGAGAGCTCTCTTATCCTCCATAAACAGCAACAGTCCCAAGATGTTTAAAGTCCAGAAAAGGAACCAAAACATTGTTAAAACATTTCATGTGACTTCAGTGGTTCAATTGTAACCATTTAAAGATCCAAGAACACTGGAGGATAAGAGAAAAATGGCTTTGTTTGCCTTTATATTTTCCGCATCAGACTAGGGTGTGCGTTTACTAATGACTGTAATGGTAAAACATATTGCCCATATTAAACATGCACCCTGATGTGGAAGACATTGGAGAGTAAAGTAGTATTTACAGTTTTTTGGGGGGCACAAAAATGTTCTTGGAGCTTCATATGATTAGAGTAGAACCATGGACTGTTTTGACTATGATTTTGGTTCCTTTTCTGGAACATTGCTGCCTATAGAGGATGAGAGAGCTCTCTGATTTCATCTAAAATATATTCATTTGTTGAGTAATGTTTGACAGTTTTCATTTTTGACGAATTAAACCTTTAAGATCAAACTTTTCAAATGTTACTCTATGTACTCTTGTGATCAAGCAAATTGGATGCGCAGGTATAACTCCATTTATGTCTTGGTTTGTTTGTGTTGCGCAGCTCTATGAGGAAGTGAGGAAGTCACTGGAGCAGTGTAACATTCAAGAAGACATTGAGCATTTTGTCAACCTTAGAAGGACCGGAGACAAACCACCAGGTAACTCTCAATTTTTACAATGGCCACATTTATTGTTGTTTTATTTTGGCTGAGGGAACTCAATCTTTTCGGTTGGAATGTACTACACATATTTTGGTTACCAGAACTACAGTTACTCTCCATCAAGCTTAATACTCCAGTATTGCTTAAGCATTTATAGTCATGACTATACAAATTATTATATATTTATTGTTTAATTAATAAAAATAACTTAAGAACCATACTGTGGATGAGAATACATTTATTTGCCCATTAAAAGATTTATTAGATATCCAGGGGTACTTGGATTTTATGTATCTTCAGTACTATATAACAGTGACAGCAACAGTCTATTTAATGAATTAGAAATAAATAATTTATTTATATTTAAATTAGTGGTGGGCCGTAAAAAAAGTATTACCCTTTATCTATTCTCAAAGTTGGGTTGGGAGCTGGGTCTATTCTATGCAAGCTATGATGACTTTCACCTTGATATTTTAGCGCGGATGTATACCTGACCGAATTGCACTGTAGGTGGCGAGAACGAGTTTTCGAACCTGTGTGTATTTCTACTGTTAAATTACCACATCAAACGTGATGTGCTAATATTGATGCAGTTCACTAGAGTGAATTTGATTAATGTTAGCTCCACATCTAACTATCAGGCATCCGTAGAGTTTATGCGTTCGAGTAAAACATACAAATAAAATGGAGCGGAGGCTTTTTAAAATGAATGACGGTGAATGAAAGTCAAATAGGTGAACCGTCTCACAAAAAAGTGGCCTTCTAAATCAAATCAGCAGGATGCCCTTCTGGATCTTTTACTTACTTTGAAGACATACTGACTACGCTTACATGGACATCTGTAATCTAGTTATTTGCCTTAATAGGCAACAATATAATTAAGGTGTTTACGTGAAGTGCAGTTCATGTAAGAGTTTCCTGTAATTTTGGGTGACTTTAACTGCAGTTCGGCAGTTTCACTTTAACTCATGGACATTTCATTCATGCCCCCGTGACAAACTGGGGTATTAGACGCATATATGGAGTAAAGACTGGTGAGTGTTATGGAATTTAATAACGCACACCGAATGAAAAGAAAAAAACTTCTGCATTTCACGATGTATGTGTGTGTGTGTGTGTGTGTGTGTGAATCTTGTTGGAAAATATGCCGAAAAGTCCTACATGACAGTAATAGTTTGATTGTGGTGTTTACTGCAATAATGCCACTAATATATGCATACTCCACGTCTTAATTCCATTTGTGTTTAGTTCAGTTATCATAGTAGAACAGTTTCTCAAGCAGTTTGTGATGCCTTTTGGAAACAGTAGATGAGCCCCTGGTATAATGCGCCACCTGGCTTGAGAAACTTGTTCATAAAGACCTACTTTTAGTCATTATTTTGTTGGCACACATATTCTGAATGCCTTCGGCAGAATTCAAATAAGCCATTCTCATCTAGAATAATTCCAAGATTACAGTAAGATTAATCTAGATTAAAAAAATTATCTATGCCCACCTTTAATTTAAATATGTTTTTTATTTGGATGGATTCTGATTGACTGTTTTTATCATCAGCTGGAGAAAAATATTTGAAGAGTGATTTTAATGATATAGTTATCAGTCATTGACATAATAATCATTATCACTGTAGTGTTCACTTTCCTGTCGTCATAGAGTTGCAGTAATTAATAATGACACACTATTGTGATTTTTTTTGTTGTTGCTATAATTTAAAAAAATGAAATTATTAAATAAATACAGGTGTGTTTTTTTTCTTTCTTGAAATGAATCCATACAACTTCACTAGTAGTTCAAACTCATTATTTGGTATCACTTTATTTTGATGTTCCCTTTAATGAATTTTGTTGAATTTAAGTTACATTGTATCTGCATGCCAACTAATTCTCAATAGATTATAAGTAGACTGTTACGTTGGGGTTAGGGTTAGTACAAATTGACTTGTACTTGCAAAGTTTCTTATAGCCAGGTAAATAGCCAGTTACTAATACTTAAATGAGAAGTAATTAAAATGTAGTTGCAATGCAACTTTTAGTTAACAAAACATGCATCAAGGACCATCTCAATAAAGTCTTACCCATTATTTACTAAAATCTAATTTGCAATTTGTTTAATTTAAAATGTTTGCATTTTTTCATTGACAAGACTTTAGGTTAAAATATGTTTACATGGCATGCTCATTTAGTTTTTGCAGTTGTGGACATTTTTATGCATTTCAATTTGAGATATTTTATGTACCTGAAAACATTTAATTCTCTGTTATTTATTCACCCTCAGGCCATCCAGTTCACCAGAACATTAAAGGGATAGTTCGCTCAAAAATAAAAATGATGTCATTGTTTACTCACCTTTACTTTTTCAAAACCCATTTGTGTTTCTTTCTTCTGTTGAACACAAAATATATTTTTATTATTTGGGTGAACTATCCCTTTATGTTACTGAAAATGTGGCAATTAAAAAAATGCAAGCTGAATGCAAGCAAAATAAAATGAAAAACCCAAGTCTCTTGAGGATACACTAACGCCCCATTCACACTGGCTTCAGCGTCAACGCTTGACAGAGGGCGTGTCTGAAGCTGGGGCTGATGCGATCGTCATAGCAGCGTCAGCCAATGAAATTAGTCAGCAATAGGCCACTGTCTGAGCTGGTGTATTTGCATACAGCGATCTGATTGGCTGACGCTTCCGTCGGCGCTTGAAAAGTTGAGCAAGTCACAACTTCTGCAGTGAGCAACGCCTTTGAAATGGCGCTGACGGATCCACAATGCAGTTCGGCAATGCCTGATGTCACCGATTCAAAGTGAATGGGAAGCGTTGAAGCTGACGCCCCGTGTGTATGGGGTGTAAGGTCTTAGGAAGTGAACGACTAGTCTGCAACAATCTAAATATTATTTTCAGCATGTAATGCTTATTGAAATCTCCTGTCCTCAGCCCCCATTCCATATGAGAACTACTACAATAATCAGAGATCTGGTGTTGTTCGCTCACTTCCACCATCCAGGTGAACCCTCAGTCCCTACAGATGGAGACTTTTTACAATCAGTCATTTTATTCTTACTGAATATGATCATCATCTTCAATATTATCTTGCCTCTTTTCTGTATTCCTTCCAGGAGAGCAGCAGCACCTCCACCGCCAGCTGCAGGAAGTATGCAAATCTTACATGCGCACTATATTTAAACATTCTTTTCTGGATGTTTACTCAATTCCCAATTCTTCACTTCATCTTCTATCTTCAGACGATCCTCTATACTCAACTGTAGCAGAACCAGGGTACAGCATAGTACGATACTAACCCGAACGTGACTCTGTAAGAATTCTCGCAGGAATTTAACCTTGACATATAGTTTACAAATAGTTTTATTAATGCTAGACCAAGAATTATACAGCTTCTAATGCTGTTTATAAATCATTTGAATGTTCCCTTGGGGAAATGGTGTTTTAGTTATTCCTTTTTGTTTGTCTTTTCCAGTCTTCTAGAGCCTTTCTGCTGCTCAGTAGGATTACATCAAGCATCTGTGAGGTTTTTCATCAAGCACATTGGTTATCTTCTAATGCTGCTGCCAGCTTCCTAAAATCAAGGGGTGAGAATATATTGTAGCTTGTTAAAAAAAAGGTGACCTTTTCCACAAAAACATTTTTAACTTGCTAACCTGAAATCCACCCTGAGCGAACTGTTGCATAGAAGTTGTCACTACATCGATCACATCATCAAAACAACATTGTATAAATCTGTGTATTTTAATGACTGTAAAAAAGATTGACTTATATATGAATTAAAGGGCACCTATAATGCAAATCATCTTTTGTAAGCTGTTTGGACAGATCTGTGTGTAGGTATGGTGTGTCCACAGTCATATTGGGGTGATATAAACACAATAAGTCTCTTTTTTAAAATTTCCTGATGTTAAAATAGGATCCAAATCCCTCCCGTTTTGAGGCCCACCGCAACGTGACATAGGGTAGCGGTTTCCCTGCCTATCGAATTGATTGACAGCCACATATTATCATGTCTCCATTGTAACAGGTATAATCATATTAACAAGACAGGACGTGCGCAAAGCAACTGGGATAAAAAAACCTGTTCAGCTCGCTGTGATCATCATTCGTCATCAAATGTGATCAAGAATGAGTTTTACAAGTTTAAAATGTTTTTAAATCAGTCCATGTTAGTAATGAAGACAGTAAAATCGTTGAGTAATTCATCACCACACCCGCATAGTGTCAGTACATAGCGTCAGGTTTATTTGTACATTAACATGACGGATGTCCATACAGCAGTGCATATTAATTCAATTCAATTCATCTTTAGCGCGTTTACAATGTGGATTGTGTCAAAGCAGCTTCACATAGAAGATTATAGTAAATTGAAAGTGTCAGTTCAGTTTTCAGAGTTTAAGTTCAGTTCAGTTCAGTGTGGATTAAAATTCACTGCTAAGAGTCCAAACACTGAAAAGTAAACCATCGATGCGCAGCTCTACAAGTCCCGAACCATGCAAGCCATTGGCGACAGCGGCGAGGAAAAAACTTTACTATTAATATGTATCGTGTCACATTTGCCGTTCAAAAACAGTGCAAAGCTAAATGCGTGTGCACGCGAGCGATCTTTTTAACGAAATTGTGTGTGACTCATTGCAGAAAGGCTTGAATTAACTTCATAACAAGTATAACAAATAACCCCTGATAAAGTTCTTACTGTAGTTAGGGGAGATCAGCCTCATTCTTGTCTGTCACTGTACTGTTTATCTATGTGAAGGCTAGGGCTTTGACAGGCACGTGGGAATGGTGGGCGGGGAGAACCAGCTCATCCGCATTAAAGGCACAGGCAACAAAAACAGCTACAAAGTTATAACAGCTCAAGTTTTCCAGATTTAAAAAGGTATAATAAATAATCTAATGGGTATTTTAAGCTGAAACGTTACAGACACATACTGGAGACACAAAAGATTTATATTAAATCTTGAAAAGGGGGCCCTTTAAAGTTTAAAGAATGATAAAGAATCATTAAAGAATGATTTTGAAGCACTAGTGGCATCGAATGGAATTGCAGTGTTTTTTGAGCTTCTTGATTGGGCTCGGCTAATGGTGTGAGTTTGGAAGTGAGACTATTATTTTGGCCAACCAATAAAAAGCTGATAATGAGGACTATTTTTAATTTCAGTTTAGTGCAGCTACTGTTGTATAAATGAAACATTTCACTTAAAAAAAAAAAACCTTTAAAGGTCACAAAAATGTTTTTTTTTGTAATGTAAAATTCTAGATACTGTCAGTACACCAGTACCACTGGAAACATTGCTTCAATAAATGTATATATTACTTATATCTAGGGCCAGACGGAAACTGCGGACATTTTTTGCTAATTCTGCAGAGAATTTTGATAAAAATCTGCGGATTTCTATGGAATTATTTTGGGAGTATCATAACTAAAACCTTAATATGTGAAATATGTGTAATTTAAAAACGGAATAAATTTACACACATTTACTCATAAATAAACAGAATTAATGATGGGCTAAAAATCTGCAGAAATCTGTGCGCGCACATTCTGTGTGGGCCTACTTATATCTCATTGACCTGTGATAAACTGGTATGTCATCTTTATTACACTTATATGGAGTGTCTGTTTGAGGTGTGAAAAAAACAACCGCTATATTTTACCGCTATATTTTAACAATAAAAGTACATATTAAATATACAGTATATACAACAATATTAAAATAACATGCAACAGACCAGAAGTCCATCGTTCATAGGTTAACACAGAGATAGATTCAGATCTGATGTGAGCTGTAGTAGCTTTCTAATATTTGAAATGTTTTAAATGTTTGCACTTGTGACCATCTGAATGGATGTGATGTATATTCTGATCAAAACTATGAATGCGAGGTGAGAACGAACTGTACGCTCTGACTAAAACATTATTCTTGGAATGGAGAGTTCAGCTCCAACCAGCCCCAACACAGATGCCTACTAATCTTGTGAGTCTGAAAACCTTGATTCACTGTTTCAGGGCATATTTCTAAAATATACTCACGGATTTGATCTTAGAGTGCAGTCTTTATCATTTGTTTTTATTCATTAATTCATTTTCTTTTTGGCTTGGTCCCTTTATTAATCTGGGGTCACCACAGCAGAATGAACCGCCAACTTATCCAGCATACGTTTTAGGCAGTGGATCCCCTTCCAGCTGCAACCTAGGACAAATTAGCTTACCCAATTCACCTATAGCGCATGTCTTTGGACTGTGGGGGAAACCGGAGCACCCGGAGGAAACCCACACGAACACGGGGAGAACATGCAAACTCCACACAGAAATGCTAACTGAACCAGCCGAGGCTCGAACCAGCGACCTTCTTGCTGTAAGGCTATTGTGTTACCCACTGCGCCACCATGATGCCCTCATTTGTTTTTAAATCAAGTTTATTTATTGGCATTGATCTTTATTGGCATGGCATCAGTTACATTAAGACCCTTTAACAGCCAGATAACCTTTACGTTCCTTTAGAAGTGCTTTAAAGAGCAGAAAGCTTCTTTAGGATATTAAAATCTCCTTAACCCCAGGAAAATGGTTCTTTTAAGAAATATTGACAGAAAGGAATCCAATAAATGTCTCTTCTATGGCATACCTGCAAAAACCCTTGTTTTGGATCTTTGTTTTTAAGCGGGTATTTCTGCTTAATGTGCGCAAATTTACAGCAACAGTTCATTTAAAACTTTAATCAACAGATTTATTAAAACTGTCTTTGACATGGAAAGGTACTGTCTCACTGATGAAACAAATGGTTGCTCTTCTATTGTCTTTTATTGCTCTCTCGCATTCATGTGATGCAAATTTGTAGGTCAGAGTTCATCAGACTTGAAGTTTAGAATATTTGCAAATATTTCAGTCAGCAACACATTGACAATTCTCTCTGATCACATCTTTGACATTTCACACTGCAAGACTGTCACTCATATGTAATGAAATGTGTGTATATGTAATGAAATGTGTTTCCTGTTTAACGTTCATCCATAGCTTCCGAGAATCCTGAAGGGTCCATCTATTGATAAATAATGTTACGCGACTGTTTTAACGTTAGGATGTGATTCAATTATCTCTTGTTTGACAACAAGCAGGAAATGTTTATGGGCCAGTGACATCACCAAATTGAAATGGTCTATTTATATTGCACATTTATTGTGTATGGCCATTAGGTATGGGACGATAACCGTTTTCAAGGTATTTGCGGTTTGGAAAAGTCAAGGTTTTAAAACCGTCAAATTATTCTGCAATACCGTTCTTAAGGTATGTGTACGATTTTTAACTTTACTTTTTTACTTACTTTTTTTTTTTAGGACAACAGCATCTCCAGCTGAAAAAATATCCAAAGATGCCATTTTAAATTGTACAAATAAATCTGTTTTTTTAAATAAATGAAGACAGCAGAAGTCAATAATTTATTTGAATTACTTAGCCTGACATGTTTACTGTCCCAAAATATTTGAAATGTTTTTTATAATAAAATATATTGTGTTTAAAAGAAAAAAGGGTTTCATTTTTACCCATTTAAAAAGAATATATTTTAGAGCAGTAATCACAATACTGCGAAACCATGAAACCGTAATATTTTTTTCCAAGGTTTTCATATCGTCAGAATCTTATACCGGCCCATGCCTAATGGCCATACACCCAATGCACTTCACAATCATGAGGCGGGGTCTCTCCACACCACCTATAGTGTGCAGCCTCCACTTGGATGATGCGACAGCAGCCAGAGGACAACAGCGCCAGTGCGCTCACCACACACCTACTACAGGTGGAGTGAAGACAGTCATAGAGCCAATTCGGTGGATAGGGATGATTGGGAGGCCATGATGGGTAAGGGCTGATGGAGGGAATTTGGCCAGGACACCGGGGTTACACCCCTACTTTCCAACATCTCATCTGAAAGACGACACTCACTGACAGTATAGTGTCCCCTTCACTTTACTGGGGCATTAGGACTCACACAGACCATAGGTTGAGCGCCCCTTGCTGGCCTCACTAGCATCACTTCCAACAGCAACCTAGTTTTCCCATGTGGCCTCACATCCAGGTACTGACCAGTCTCAGCCCTGCTCAGCTTCAGTGAGTAACCGGTCTTGGGCTGCAAGGTGATATGACTGTGAACAATTACCTATTTGCCTTTGAGTTCAGGCATTTGTGTTTTCACAAAACCTGTCGGCGGTTCAAATTTTTTTTCCCTACTGTGAATCTAATCTGAAGTACCTTTTTCCAATGAAATGGTTCTATAAAGGCTCTATGAAAGTTGTTTATGGAACCATATAGAGAGCCTATAACATAACTAAATATTTTTTATAGATTGTACTGAAACAGCCTAGCTTAAATAAAAGCCTGGGTCTTCAGGTACTTCAAATCTAGCTGTACAACATTATCAAGCCTGAGCTTCAGCATCTTCACAGAGAAGGTCATGTGACTTACGTCTTTTTACACACCAAATGATGTGTCATGATTACAGCACATAAAACATTAAGTACTCTGGTTGGTCTAAGCTGGACAAAATACCTTGGCTCTACATGGAATGCTGTTGAGTTTTTAACTCACTCAACAATTTGAGTCACATAGGTGTTCAGTTCTCTTTAGGAACCCAAAGGAACCGACAAGATCCACTTGTTGTGTGAGAGGTGAATGCCTTCCCATGTGGGAAAACCTTGGTCTTTACTGTACTGTGGTCTCTGATTGAGGTCTTAAAACACAAACCTTTCCCACCATTGCTGTTGATGTTTAGATTAGATTCGACTGTTGAGGTTTCAGTCAAAACCTGAAAACCGTTAAAAGCCCCAAATATGTTCACCTTCTGCTTTTCAGAGGACATCTCAAGGCTATGATCCTGAGCCAATGTTGACTCTTTAGTTACATCCTCAGGAACCATTTGATCCTGAGCCTTCAAATCAAGCTGTACAGGATCATTATCAAACCTGATGCGCTTGGAGCCTGTAGGACAGTCCTCAGCATCTCCACACAGAAGGTCAATCCAGCTGTACCACAGATTCTCCTTGACCTCTGATGCTGGGCTCTGTGTGTCAGCGCTGGAGTTAGTTAAAGCTGTGGAGGATAGATCTGATGGCTGCTCATGTGTCAGCAGACAGATCCAGCAGTGCTCTAAAGAATGATCTTCATTTAGCCACTCAGTAGTACAGGGTGACACTGAGTCTGTCTGGAACGATGTTGTCAAGGCCTAGAAGAAAGGAAGTGAAATTGACAAACGGTCATTTGTGGGTGTGACACTGACAGTGTGAAGCTCCTGCTGCCCTCTGGCTGCTGAAGTTTCATTAATGTGTGTGTGTAATGCAGTGGTTGCCAAACAAGGGGCTGAGACGACTGAAAGTTACTTAAAACATGGCAAAGCAAGTGTTAAGTTCAGCTCAGTTTTAGTCAAGAAACATGTGAATTGAAAGCAAATCTGGGTTTTTAATTGTTTGTCACTACACTTCTTTCAAAAGGTTTCCTACTATTTTGAGACCTATATACAGTATATTATAAAATTTGTAATACAAAAAATCTTTTAAGACATTTATCAATTACAGGGGTCGGTGTCCAGCAGAGTTTAGCTCCAACTTTTGTGAGTTTAGGTCACGTTTTAATCTTCTATTGGTCTCACGCAATCACATGATGCGATATCGCAGGTCAGAGTTCACCAAGCTTGAACTTTCGAATGCAGCGACGTGCTAAACTTGTCACACGAGCTTGCATTCTCCAGTCTGCCTTCTTTGCTTGCATATGAATGGAAGTCTAGGGGGCGAAAAGTGCAGTGTGACCGTGGCGTAAGGCCTTGATTAGCTTGTTCTGGTGTGTTTGATTAGTATTGGAGCTAAAATCTGCAGGACACTGGCCCTCCAGGACCAAAATTGTTGACTGCTAAAAAGCCTAATGATTAATCTATCTAGTAATTCACAAATGATAATCATGGGGGTTTTGTATATCAGTGTAGACAATGGGAGCCTCAAAAAGGTTGAGAACCACCATTGCAATTACTGTATATTATAAAAAGTATAAAACTGTTATAGTCTTATCTTCTGATTCAATGTTTATGACACTGTTAAAATTGAAAGAAAAAGTTACATTTTTTATCTAAAATATAATGTAAAACATAAGTTTTTACTGTACAGAAACATATTCATATATATTCTTAATTATACAGGGTGGGTCATTTATATGGATACACCTTAATAAAATGGGAATGGTTTCCTGAATACAGTTTCCTAAAAAGTGGATAGGTTGTCATGGGCCAGTTGAATGGCTCCCAAGGTCTACCGATCTGACCCCCTTAGACTTTTATCTTTGGGGTCATCGGAAGGCAATTGTCTTTGTAATTTATTAAGGTGTATCCATATAAATGGCCCACTTTGTACATTTGATTTATTTTTATTTTCATTAATGTTGCATAAAAATAGCGTTTTCAATTAAATATTTATTATAAATAATATATTGAAATATAAGTTGACTGATATAGTGTATAAATTGTCTGTGTGTGTGTGTGTGTGTGTGCGTGTGTGTGTGTGTGTGCGTGTGCGTGTGTATTTTTTTAACATGGTAACCTGTTATGTCCACCTGTTCCTTATAATTTACTCATTTATTACCACCCCATTTCATCCAGCCTTTAGGGTTTACCATCCATGTTCTTGCTGATAATTGTATACATAATAAAGTAAAACTGGATCAGAATAAGTCCTGAAATGTGCAGTAAAAAAAGGTAAGCAACATTAATTCAGATTTTATGTTGTCTACAAGATTGAGAATTGAAAGCTTGCATTTTTTTTGATTGTTTTAAAATTGCCATTCTTGGATGGAGAACCATTTCATATACATCAATCACAAGAACTCATTTGACTTCTTATTTCCTTCACTTAAAGATGCAGTTGGTGATCTGCCAAAATTCTAACCATTAGCAAAATATCTTTGAAAACACAGTCCCTCCCCTGCCGTCCAAAGCCACTACTCCTGAAATCACGAACGCGCGCACCATAAAGATGACAGTAGGCAACCCACTGTATCATGTCATTCACTAGTTGGAAAACTTTATAGTACTTTATAATACTACAATTCTGAATGAAAAAATGTATTATATCTAGCACGTTTTCAGTTTTGTAGCAAGCAAAACGTGTCATAATG
The DNA here is from genome assembly GCA_903798205.1 of Danio tinwini. Classification (NCBI taxonomy): domain Eukaryota; kingdom Metazoa; phylum Chordata; class Actinopteri; order Cypriniformes; family Danionidae; genus Danio; species Danio tinwini. The sequence goes on along the minus strand of CAIGQZ010001492.1, from coordinate 3,545,708 downwards.
TGCAATATTTCATGCATGCAAGGATCGCTGGTCTCACTCTCTCACGCGCTTTGTCATAAAGCGACTATGGTGCTTGGCCGGCAGCATGTAGGAATTACACTTATTACTTGGACAAACATTTTTTAGTCTTATACCTTACCCAGAATATAAAAATGCACACTGTAAAAAAAATCCATAATTTTACAGTTTATTTCCGGCAGCTGGGGTGCCGAAAAAAAACCCCCGTAAAATAACGGCCTTTAAATTACAGAAATTTACCATAAAATAACAGGCATCAAATTACAGAAATTTCTTTAAATGTAAATTTCTGGTAAATTTCTTTAATTCAACCCCTGTTATTTTACAGTAAATTTCTGTAATTTTCCGGTCGTTATTTTACTTTTTTTTTTCTGCACCCCAGCTGCCGGAAATAAACCGTAAAATTACAGTTGTTTTTTCTACAGTGCATATAAATACATTTAGATCATTTACTTTAATCATTACTATTGGGATGTGAAGAGACTTTCAACCAGCACAACAAAACAGGTTTCTAAAGCAAATTACCTACTGCACCTTTAATAATTTACACCAAATATTACTTTACATCTAGTATTGTGGCACAATGTTCAGTCTGTTTGGTCAGGTTTCTCAGCTGAGCATTGGTCTCCTTCAGGGCAGATATTTCCTCTTGCTTTTTCCTGAGTGTGGCATGAAGCTGTGGAGAGAGAGTGAGAAGCACATGATTATTACTCAGTAAAACAATTAGCAAAGTATGTGATGGAGACATCAGAGATGATGTGATTCACAAACATGTGCTCTCAAAACATCCCACAAATAATAAAACTCATTCAGAGTCAGTCTGCATACTTGAATAACTCTTTGTCACAGGTATGAAATGCCATTTTATCAGTGACATGCCGCTGAATGTGAATAGGTAGCTCAGGTATTTGAATTACAAATATAAGGATGCACTGATAAGATCATTTCTTAGTCTCTAAGCAATAAAAGACAAAACAGAGAAGTGGTCATCAATTATTTCACATAGGACATTTTTTCATGTGGAAATTAGTAGCTGCAGAGTGTCAATGTTTTCTCATGACTCTGCTGTTCGCCAGTTCTCTAAAATATTTTAACCCGTTTAAACCTACAGGTTTTGTGGATGAAGTTTAATAAAGAGGGTCATAAACTTGGGCCAATGTGGGTTTTAATTTGACTAAAGCTTTAAATATGGATTTGTCACTGAGAAAATGTCGGTTTTGTTACATTAAACGACTTCTCTGTTTTGTCTTTTATTGCTTAGAGACTAAGAAATGATCTT
>CAIGQZ010001492.1:3523999-3534411 GCA_903798205.1 Danio tinwini | reverse complement strand
CCTTGTTCACCTGATCTAAACCCCATAGAGAACCTGTGGTCCATCATGAAATGTGAGATTTACAAGGAGGGAAAACAGTACACCTCTCTGAACTGTGTCTGGGAGGCTGTGGTTGCTGCTGCACGCAATGTTGATGGTGAACAGATCAAAACACTGACAGAATCCATGGATGGCAGGCTTGAGTGTCCTTGCAAAGAAAGTTGGCAATATTGGTCACTGATTTGTTTTTGTTTTGTTTTTGAATGTCAGAAATGTATATTTGTGAATGTTGGGATGTTATATTGGTTTCACTGGTGAAAATAAATAATTAAAATGGATATATATTTGTTTTTTGTTAAGTTGCCTAATAATTATCAGGGCTCGAAATTTAATCTATGCGACCACATAATATATTTGGGAGCATTTGTGCGACTGCATATAATGGTTGTGGTGCGACTTTTCGATTTTTGGTGCTCCAAAAATTTTTTCTGGTGCTCCTAAATTTTTGAAGTTGGGAGCACCAGTGCTACCAAGTAAAAAAAAATAATTTTGAGCCCTGATTATGCACAGTAATAGTCACCTGCACACACAGATATCCTCCTCCTATCCTCCGCATTCAGCTTTGATATTAATAAGTTTTTTGGGTTCATTGAGAACATGGTTGTTGTTCAATAATAAAATTAATCCTCAAAAATACAACTTGCCTAATAATTCTGCACTCCCTGTAGCACAGATAGAAACAAAATGGTTTGAATGTGTTGAAATGACAAATTTGAAACTTGTTTCTTGAGTACACATACATAAAATGGGTTAAATATGTTGAAATGGCATTTTTTGCCATTTTTTCATAAAGATGCAAATGAAATTTAGAAAAAGTTCTGATCTGAAACCAAAAATTCTGAATTCATGGGTACATGAGCGGAATATCAACAGAGAAGAATTTTGAGCTATTTTGAACTGTAACCACTGCCGATGTGCTACTATATATTGACGCTACTATAAACCACATTGCACGTCGCAAACAATTGAAATGAATGGGTTTCATAGCGCAGCACTTTCCTTGTCTGGTTTGAAATACAGTGACTATGGCTATAATAGTGTAAAAACATTGCTGGGCAGCACAACCATTTTTTTCTGCAATTTTGAAAAAAATGGGTGTGAAAGCGGTATATTTTTATTTGTTTAGTACACATAAATGCACAGTTTGACTGTTTCGAGGTGGCAATTTTGAGTCTTTAATACACAAAATATGTGTACTTTGTTCAAGTGGCAAATTTAAACACTTTTTTTTGCGCACACAATTGTAACATGCTGAATTACTTCAGTGTTTAACATTACCTTCTAAATTCATTTTGGGATTCGCCAACTTCCTCTCCAGGAGGGAGTCGATCAGTTTGCGAAGGTGTTTGAAGATCACTCCAATTCTGACTGGAGCCTGATGGGAATGGAAACAGAATAAACTATTTTGCATAGTGCTTCTTCCAATGAAGAGATCAATGCAAATCAAGAAACCAACCAAACATCAATAACAAATGAGAAACACAAAACAAATACAAATATGTCCCCTGACCTGGAAGCAGATCCATCCATCAAGAGAGATGAGTCTCTCCCTGTGCTGGACATCGATATCACCACCAAACAGCAGCATTGACAATGGAGAGATCAGGGTAGTGTCTCTTAGAAACACCTTTGAGTATTTCACCTGTGCGAACATATAAAAATATTGGGATATAGTCCCAAATGTACAAATAATTATATATGGCATATAGGTGTACCCATAATTAAAAAAAGGGAAATGGGTGTCAAATGTATTACACCATATTTTATATCACAAAATGATGTTGTTTTCACCTATTAAATAATTATATTCAGGGCTTGACATTAACACATTGACATTTTGATCACCAGCCAGTGTGGCTAGTAGTTTTCCAACATTACTAGCCACTTGCCATTTTCACTAGCGACAATTTTGTTGCTGGGAAAATATATTTTATATGCATAAATATGACTTTGACATGCTAAAATTACTTGATTTAGATTTTGTGGAATGTCCACATGTCTACTCATTCATTTAACTTTTGTGTATGAGCTTTCTCAGTGAGCATGAGCACATGGGTCATGGTTTCATAATGTTGTATTACAATTAGTTTTTATTGTACATGACTTTTCAGAGCTCAAAGGATTTACCAAATTTATCTCTAACCACACTAAAAATAAATAAATAATTATTTCTTAGCCACAAACTTTAAATAATGTCAAAACAAGCTAAATATAGCTGTATACTATACATTTTATTTAACAAAACATTTCTTAAAAAAACAGTTAACACCAGTTAACTACACATAAATGGTAAGTTAATATCCTATATTCTGTTTAAATAATGGTTAAAGCGAAAGCAACCGGTGCTGCTGACAAAAAGACCTATCTGGAGCTTTTGAAAGCAGCAGGACTGTGGGTGCATGAACATAACTTTTTGTTTAGTCTAATTGAAAGAGAACTGATCACACCAGTTGCGTTTCCAGGCAAGGTTGTTTCAAGCAAGGAAACGGGACCGCGCACTTGTTTTAAACAGTCACGCTGATCACATCAGCTGTTGGCGCGAGTGATCATCCTCTCATTCGGTAATCAACCAGCTTTCTTTTGCCCGCACGAACACAATTATTTTTGTCAGTCGTGCTGCTTTTCAATTCTAAGATCGCATTTGCACGAATATTGGGCCATCTTTATTGTCGAACCCTGCTTTTAAGAAAACTACAATTTAAAAATGATTTTCAACCAGCCAAAGTGGCTAGTGGAGGTGGCTGTCTAACCCGCCAGAGCTGAAATCTACCCACATTTGGCGGGTGTTAATGTAAAGCCCTGATTATATTACATTATATTATATATTAATGGTCCTAATATGTTTTGTTTACTTTACATTCTTCAAATCTTTCAAGTGCATCTTTGTGTTCAAATGCAACATAGGACAAATTTAAAACCCCCCACAGCATGTCCCAGTAACATATTAAAAACAGTCTGGCTCACTTTTTCCTGGAAAAGCATCCAGCCATGGGTTTGCAGGAAACGATTGACGGAGGAGGGGTGAACATGGGCCTTTCCCTGTGCCGTCTCCACCACACACACCACCCGCTCCTGAACGTCCAAAGATGGAGAGTAAAGGATTCGGCCCACGCTGTCATACAGACCTGCTGTCAGTGTCGCTTTTAGGACACACACATCCTGCATGGAAAGTGACAACGGGGCTTTGGGTTCAGTGCTGGGACGAGGAGTCCAGCCAGGTTTGAAGGACACAAAACCTGCCTGCTCCACCATTCGCATCAGCTCCTGCTTCACTTCCTGAGGAAGAGGTGGAATAACAAATGGTTATGCCTGGTTTAATGTGTTCTAACATCACTAATGAATCCTTTAGATCAAGAAAAAGGAAACTTTTTTGAGTTCCATCCTGCATTGACCTGACTAATAAACAAGGAGTCAAACACTGAGTCAGTCATATGTATTATTTTATCTGATTAATGGCTGATTTCGGCTGCCAGGGTTGGGAGTTGATTTCAAAAAGAATCAATAGTCGATTGGAAAGTTCAGAATCAATTCCATATGGATAACTTCTCGTTTTTTTTATTTTATTTTTTGCTTATAACGATTAGAAGTCACTTGCTATGATCATATACATCTTTAAGAACAGATTTAGATGGTTCACTTTAATGAATTGGTTCAAATAACCATAGCTGCGGTTCACTTATACCAGTGCATAATTTTAACAGCTGGTTATGGCATGTCATGCTCCAATATCCAATTTATAGACTATGAAAATGTGTCCTGTTTATTACCTTTAATTTCTTTAAGTTACTTGTGCTTATGTTTTAACATTCCTGTGCCTAATGCATATGTGACAATTGATAGACAATTGCTGTTTATTGTGAACTGCACACTCTTATTTCAGTGTTATAATGCTATTATTTCAGCATATAGTTTGCTGTTTCTATTTGACAGTTGTGCACCTTTATTGGGATAGGACAATGGAGATTTTACAGACAGGAAAGTGTGGGGAGCAGAGATAGGGGAAGGATCGGCAAAGGACCTCGAGTCGGGAGTAAAACTCGGGTCGCTGTGAGCACCTTGGTGCTGTGAGTCTAACCACTAGGCTATTGGCACTGACATGCTTTCTTTTTTTTATTTTATTTTTTACTTTAGGTGGGATTTGAGTATGACGAATCTAAAAAAAGAATTGCAACAACAGTGAGGAAATAATTCTCCAAAACTTCATAAACTGTGCCCTATCAGCTGCATCGTGTAAGGGTGGAGCTTCAGATACCTGAGAGCATTTGATTGGTCAGAAGAGTGCATAGTGATGCTATTAAAAACATTTGATTCTTATTGAGTATAAAATCGAGCCACTGCTAGTGAAGTGCGAAACCACTGGTTTCCTATCAGATCCGATACCAAGTAAAATGAAGGCAAGTATCGGCGATATCAATACTGATACTTTGCCCAAAAATTACTGTTTGGGAAATTAAAGTAACAAGTAGTGTACTTAAAAGTGTCACTTCATACTGAATATGAGACATTTTGCGTGTTATTCTTGTTTATTGATGTAGAATTATCATACAAAAAAGAGCCAACTTACATATTCATTGTCACAAAAACCCAAGCCCCCAAAATACAGCCACATCGCCACATTTTCTCCATCTCTGCCTGCCTGGTGCACCTAAGGAAAGTGATGTCCTACTCACCCTAGCAGCACTTTCCTCTTCTTCTGACCACCTAGTCATGACATTATCATATTCTGTCTTGTGATTAGGTTTGTGGTATTACCACAGTACCTCACTGTTTTGTTACACGTGTCACAAACGGCATCGTTTGAGTTTATGGAAGTGAAGTAGCTCCACACATATTTTCGCTTGCAGTCACCCATATCCAATGACAGCGTGACTGAACTACATGTACCAGCGGACTGAGTGACTAGCTAGCTCTGCAATTGTACAGTGTCAATTACACACATGACTTGGCAGGCGGAGGAACAAGTAGTTCAGACTAAGTTGGCATTATTCAGGTAGACTAGAGTAAGTGTGGTTACTTTCAACAGTATTTCTATTTGCAATAAACTACATATTTGCTCCAAATTACTGAAATATTGATATTTTGATAAGATAATCAATTCTAGAACATACAAAGCTGGTATCGAAGATATCAATATTTTAGTATCGATCCGCACATCACTAGTAACTGCATGTTTGAACGCTTATATCTACTAAATGGGAATTGTGTCTGTTTTCAAACACTAGATTACAGATAACATAAGCTGTTTCCATCCAAAGGTGCAAATTAAATTTATGTGCAAAACTGGAATACTGCATAAAAAATTTGGGATAATTTCCATCCGATAAGTCAAAGAGCATCTTGCCATTTTCATCAAGCTTTTTTTATGCGATAATCCAAAATGCGCATAAATATAAAGAAAAATATCTAATGACATAAGCAACCCCCCCAAAAATTCCAAATTGATTTCAAATGAACTTGATTTTGAATGATTTCTCTTCCTCCTCAACTCAGACACATTTATTATCAGACTTTGAAATCAACATTGTTAATTCTATTTGCACACAGACCCATTTTATTTGCATGCACTAGTTAGATTGTGATGCAAATGAAAGCTGTGGTGTGTTTGTGTGCTGTGCTGTGCTATGATGTCACCTCAATAGTGACGAGTGCGGTGTGGTTCAGAAAGTGTCTCCTGCAGTAGTTCATCTCAGCCCGTGTCCCTTCAGTCCTGGAACTTCTCCATCTGAAAAACACAGCAGTGAATTCACTGCAATTACCTCCTCTACACTACACAGACCTCCATCAAGTGTGTTTCACTGAACGTTACCCGAGGTAAGCCTTGTAGATGGTCAAGTGGTCGGAATTAGCGACTGCTAGTGCAGATTTAGCTAGATTGGCCTCCTCCTTCCTGCTCATTGGAGTGGCGAACGGAGACTTTTCAGACATGGCGGCTGCTATAGTGGCCTTCGAAATCAAACAAGATACATTATACAAAAAATGAATTAATGCTGTTTTTGACTTCATTTACTTTTATTGTATTTTTGTCATATGGAAAAAAGTAAGTTATGCAGGAATGATTTTTTTTTAAGGAATGAATTACTAAAACATTAATAAACCAACAAACTCTCACTATAGGTTCCAGACAGCCAAAGATGGCCCCAAAGATGAGCATTTTGCCGATCTTGACATTGACAGGCAAGGCAGCGAGGTGATGTCCGAGTGGTGTGAGGATGTGTGTGTCCTGCTGACAGGCTCCAATCCTCCTGAGAAGACTCACAGCGTTACACACGGCCTGCTGCTGCGGCGCATCCAGAGATCTGCTCAGGAAATCCTCTGGAGAGCCATATTGACACTTCTGTACACACACAGACAAACAGAGTGAGTATTTATAGACACCACCTTGTGAAGTGTTTTGAAACGGTACTTTTTTTTTACTAACTCTAACCATATAGTAACTACAAGATATTCTTAAAGGGATAGTTCACCAAAAAACTGAAAATATAGTACAATAGATATATATTACCGTTTTGTTCTAAACAGAGCAGAACAGGCTTTAAAACATATTTCTGACCCCAACTTTTGTATTAAAGACAAACATCATATTAACGTCATAAAAGACAAACCTATTATGTTGTACTTAACATAATATGAAGACAAAGCTCCTCCAAAGGCACTCTGAGGATCTCAGGGATAGAGTAGTCAATGAAGCTCTCGAATCTGTTGTGGGAAAAACAAAAAACTTGATAAATATCTTGGAAATGTACACTACAATCTTTATTAGTTACACTTGTTCAACTTCATTAATGCAGAGCAAATATCTAATCAGCCAATCACATGGCAGAAACTCAATGCATTTAGGCATAATGTGATCATGTCAAAATGCACTAAAATCTTTGAGAACTATTTTTAGTGTCTTGCTGGACCAATGCCATAAAGAATTAAGGCACTTATGGAAGCAGAAAGGGAATAAAACCCAGTAAAATGCCAATGAAGTGGCCAGTGAGAGTACAAAATATGTAGATTAATCAAAACTTAGAGAGCTGTTTTGAGTCTCCAGTTTCATATTTTTTGTTTAAACAGGGTTTTAAGAGTGTTTAAACAACTGGGTGGCAACTGTGTGAATATAGTCAGCCTCTAATATTAAATATTAATCATTTCCATTTTATAACAATTACACTTTGTAAAAGCAGTCTGCAGAAAAACTTTGATTGACATTCTCCCATTGTACGTGTCATCAGAGTGGGAAAACCCCCCGCATTAGTGACGATGTCTCCCTCATTAGTGCAGATAGCCTTGAGTGAGAAGCAGCTGTCCACCATTAAAGTTCACCTGCTGAAGATAATGTCAGCAACCTAGAGGCTTTTTAAATGTTGCAATTTACGATGCACAAATGATCACTGTAGTCTCCAGAGTGCCTTCTTCTAAACCACTTATTTTGACTTTCAGTTTTTAACAGAGATAACATTACTCCTGATTTGAAATCTGCCACAATGCTGACACATAGGCGTTTGTAGCTCCGCCCTCTTTTGAACAAGATTCAATTCAATCTCATTTGAATTTAAAGCAACAGTCTCTAAAACGGCACAATTTGGATCAAAGCCTAAAAGTGACCGTTTCAAAGAGTTAAAAAATAAATAAATTTGTGTGGTATTTTGAGTTAAACCTTACATACACACGCTATGAGAGGCTTCTTAGAGACTTATTTTATATTTTCTAAAAAGGAGAATAATAGGTCCCCTTTAAATTGTAATCAAAAGTAAAAAATAAATAAATAAAATGAATTCACCAAAAATGACTACAAAGTAGGGTTGGGCGATGTCAACCAATTTGGCATCGATGTCTAACATCAATGTCATGATGATGGCATCGTCGTCATAGGTGGCGATGAATTATTTATTTATGAATAATTAATTAATTCATAACAAATTAATTATTTGTAGCCTACTGTTTTAACTACCTGACCCGTATGGTCTTTGTTTTACCCATAACCAAATCATAAATAAATAAAGATAAGTTACACACAAATTAACACTTGTCAATCATTTTTTCCGAGGGACTCGAATAGGCAGAGTGATCTGTGTCTTTATAATGGCGTCGACAAACTTGGTTGGTAAAAAGGTGCACAACCAACAGGAACCAACCAACAGTATCGCTAAAATGACTAAGTACAGGCATGAAAGTGAAAGATTGAAGCACTGACACTGTGACACGTTACCTGATGAATTCAAAAGACCGAAGAGTCATTAGATAGAGACAAGATTAATTAAATATCACATTTAACAAATATAGTGAGACGCGATCTAGCGGTACATCCTTGATCAACTGTCCGACATGCACTGCTCTCAGGGGTTTTGTGCTCAAAGCACCCGCTGACTGCTGGAGCTCAGAAGCGCTTGTATGCTGCAGCGCATGGCAGAGTGTGTGTGTGTGGTCACGTGATGTGCGTTCTCAGCGGTATAGTATGGAAGGACGGCTTTTCAGAAATGTTAGGTGAAACACCAGTGTGGATGTGGATCGTTTTTGTTCCAAAATTCAATTTTAAAACTAAGACGTATTAGTGTACATGGGGCCTAAGTGTGTATTTTTTTCACAAGTGGGTTGCTGCTGTGACAGGGGTGGGGCGGAGGATCGTAATGCCTTTTCAGCATCGTGATGTCTATCGGCCATCGGGGATGGACCCAACCCTACTACAAAGAATTACATATTTTACTGTAACAAAATAACTTGAAAAAGACTTGAACAGCACATTCTTTAAAGCCCTTCAGAGATATGTAGTACCTGAATTTGGGGTAAAGGCGGAAACAGAAGCCCTCTCGAACACGTCCTGCTCTCCCCTGCCTCTGGAGGGCGCTGGCTTTACTCACAAACATCTCCACCAGAGAGCTCATCTGGCTGCTTTCATGATACCTGAAACAAGACAAACCTTCAGAACCACCAGATCACACACAGACAGAACCTCATGTTTTATGCTACAGCTCACCGATTTTCTTTGGTTCTTCCTGTGTCGATGACAAAGACCACGTCTGGAATGGTGACACCAGTCTCAGCGATGTTTGTAGACAATACAATCTTTGAGAAAATAAAAAAAATGTAATATATAAAAATAAACAGTACAGAAATAGTGAGTGAGTATGGAACACTAATATACTGCAGTACCTTCCTCACACCAGCAGGAGGCACTGTAAATGCAGAAGACTGGTCTTGAGATGACAGCGAGGAGTGAAGGGCAACCAGCTTGTATCTAGAAGAAATAAATAAAATAAGTGCCTTGTTTTAAGTGCCTTTCATGAAGTGTATTATGTAGCAGTTTGTGCACACACAAAAAAACGAAAGGTGGGCATAAATCAGGTACAGCCGTCAAATGTGTGTTTACATAGAATACAATGTAAAAAAAAACATTATTTGGATGGAAAAATGCATTTTGTGTGAATATCCACTAAAACTGACACCATTGGTACTGTTCCAATCACTGTTCAGATATGGTAATGAGCATTTAGTTTCTCTTTGACCAATCACAAATGACTTAACTGTGTGTACATATTGTGCTCTAATGTTTATAGAGTTCTCTTGCACGCCACCACAGAGATGCAGGCAAATACGTGAATAATAGCATGGTGAATAAGCTGCAATTTCTAACACACAATGTTTACATTTAGAATTCTATTTAAGCAATATTAAATTCATTATTATTTTCTATTTCTACATTATTAATTAAATATTTGCCCAGAAATTCTAAATAAAGTGAGAAAAATAAATCACAAATAAATTAGTATTTTTTTTGAGTTTAGAACTTAAGATGTAAAAAAAAAATCATTTTCTATTAGGTTAATATATATATATATATATACAGTTGAAGTCAGAATTATTAGCCCCCCTGAATTATTAGCCCCCTTGTTTATTTTTTTCCCCAATTTCGGTTTAACGGAGAAATTTTTTCAACACATTTCTAAATATAATAGTTTTAATAATTAATTTCTAATAACTGATTTATTTTATCCTTGTCATGATGACAGTAAATAATATTTGACTAGATATTTATCAAGACACTTCTATACAGCTTAAAGTGACATTTAAAGGCTTAGCTAGGTTAATTAGGTTAACTAGGCAGGTTAGAGTAATTAGGCAAGTCATTGTATAACAATGGTTTGTTCTGTAGAAAAAAAATTTGATAAAAGGGGCTAATAATATTTTCCTTAAAATAGTTAAAAACTAAAAAAACTAAAAACTGCTTTTATTCTACCTGAAAAAAAAACAAATAAGACTTTCTCTTGAAGAAAAAATATGATCAGACATACTGTAAAAATGTCCTTGCTCTGTTAAACATAATTTGGGAAATATTTAAAAAGAAAAAAAAAATCAAAGGGGGACTATTAATTTTGACTTCAACTGTATAT
>CAIGQZ010001492.1:3478995-3492448 GCA_903798205.1 Danio tinwini | reverse complement strand
GCATATATGTTTCTGGCATATTTGGGGCATATATGTTTCTGGCATATATGTGGACATATATGAAACATGTATGCTGGAAACATGTATGACAGAAACATATATGTTTCCGGCATGTTTGTGGATGCATATATATGCTATACATGTAGGGGACATATATGTTTCTGGCATATATGTGGACAATTATGTTTCTGGCATATATGTGGACCTATATTTTTCTGGCATGTATGTGTTTTACATATATGGACATGTTTCTGACATATAAGGGACATATATGTGCTATATGTAGGGGACATGTATGTTTTTGGCATATATGGGACATGTATGATTCCGACATGTGTCGTTCTGGCATATTTGTGGACATATATCTTTCTGACATGTATGGGACATATAGGTTGCTGACATACAAGGGAACCTATATGTTTCTGGCATATATGTGGACATATATGTGTTATGCATTAGAGCTGTGCGATTAATCGAAATTGAATCGCAATTTGGCGAATTGCATATCACAGCCTTTTGCGATTTAGCTAATCTCAACGTTTCAAATTGCGACTATTTCGATTAATCGCACAGTCCTACTGTGAAATGAATAAAAATATTAATCTTCATTAGGGGATGTATAATCAGCAATGTTTAAAGTGGAATTTGGTTTAAAGGAGTTGGATTTTGAGAAACTTCACAGTCATAATGTATTCATAATACCTCTTTGGGACATTTATGAGGTCTTTGTTTTTACATGCAGCCCTGTCACGTGGTGTACACAGACTACCGTCCCACTCCATTGCAACACTACATCTTTCCAGCAGGGGGCGATGGACTCCATCTTGTCGTGGATGAGAACGTAAGAAGCCAAATGCTTTACATAGCTGAATTAAAACCTTTTCTTCCAATGTCAGAGATGCAAGTCAAACACGCCTGAATGTTCTTGGGTGTGTGTGCCACCCTTTTTATTATGGAATTTACCTGTACTATTATCTGACTTGGGTGTAGTTTCGAAGCTGTCATTTCATGCTGCATGAAATTGAACACAGATTTTGATGTTAAAACATCAACATGTATTTGTGTGTGTATATATTGCATGCCACAACCATGCAACAAGCTGAATCAAGTTTAAGAAGTCATTTCATTGTGTATCATTGTGATTATGTAATCACACTTTCTTTCTTGTTAGGGAGAGTTCAGAGAAGACAATTTTAACACCGCAATGCAGGTCCTGAGGGATGCGGGGGACACAGGAGGCAACACTGGTGCCAAATGGGACCCCAAAGGCAGAAAAGGTGGAACAAAAGGTTAGTATTCAAGAGGCATCATGTGCAAATTACACAGTAAACATATTTCCAAGAGCTAAAAATTATAAAACTACATTCTAGTATCGGACACCCTCTTTCAAGTTCCAGCTAATTTCTGATGAATAAAATGAACTGTGCCTTCTCCTTTTATGATTTGTATTTGTTAAATGTCATGTTTTCATGGAAAAAACAACTATAGAAGTCCAGCGGATTAAGACGAACTTATGTTTCTCGTGAGGAGCCATAAACCTTTCATTTAGTCACTAAATCAGATAAACATTTAACCTCAGATAGCTGTGAACCATACATATAGAATCATTAACATAGCACTGTTTTTCTCCAAATATTTACATCATAGTGAGCTTACATTAGTCAACTGAGATGAATTGAGTTACAGATAAAGTACAAAGACAACAAATAATGTACTTGATTTAAAAGTACAAATACCTTAATAAATTATTACTTCAGTACAATTTTGTTATGTAGGCAAGTATTAAAAGTAAAATAAAACTGTGTATTTTGAGAATGTTAGGTAGTAATCCATTAATATAAATGTCTGCATTCAAGCATTTTGTACAGGGGGCTTAAAGAGCTTTTCTAGACATGATTTTCATGAACTATAATAAAACTCAGTGCCATCAACTTTCTTTTTAAACTCTGAAGATTTTCAGTTTTTTTTTGTTCGTTTTGAGTTCAGCTTGAAGCATTTGAATCAGTGGATCGTTAAGTGAAGACTCTTTGACTGAAGCATTTGAATCATTGGCTTGTTAAATGGAGACTTACTCTGATTGAAGCATTGGAATCAGTTAATCATTAACTGGAGACTCGAGCTGCAGACTTTTCACCCTATAGACATCAATTTATATGCCTCGAATGTGGCAGACTGGAAACGCAAGCATGCGGTTCGCTGCGTTGCAAAGTTCAAACTTGGTGAACTCTCATAACATTACTCCTTGAGACCAATCGGAAATCAAAATGACCCCTCTGGACAGAAATTTTAAATATGGAGCAATCTCTAGCTTTTTAAAATGTCTAATCATCTTGTTTAATCTTGCCCCTTTTCGCAGTGCAGTACAACAGAATTTCACATGCTCAAAACTCTAGTGTGACCACAACATCGCTCTGATTGAAGCATTTGAATCAGTTAATTGTTAACTGGAGTATCACTCTGATTGAAGCATTTGATTCAGTGCATCGTTAACTGAAGACTCAATCTGACTAAAGCATTTGAATCTGTGGATCATTAGACTCACTTTAACTGAAGCATTTGATTCAGTAGATTGTTAAATGAAGATCTACTCTAAGTGAAGCATATGATCTAGTAGATTGTTAACTGGAAACTTGCTCTTTCCAAATCATTTATTCAGTGCGTCGTTAACGGGAGATTCTCTCTAATTGTAGCATTTGAATAGGTTGATCATTATCTTCAGACTAAATCTAACCAAAGCATTTGAATCAGTAAATGAAAAAAATATATATTATAAATGTTGTGATATTAAAATATAAAATGATACATTTTGATTTCATGCTAACTAAATACCTCCTCCTCAGGTCCATCGAACGTCTTCAAGATCGTGAAGATGATCATGGAGAGGAACTTCCAGCCGGTGATCATCTTCAGCTTCAGTAAGAAAGAGTGCGAGGCCTATGCTCTGCAAGTGTCCAAACTGGATTTCAACACAGGTATTCATGTTACATTCATTAGCGCTTACTGAGACTTGTAGTGTTTGAGTTAGGAGATTGAGCAGTTTTGTTTTTTTTTTGAGAGGACGGATTTTTAAAAACTGAACTGAGAATTGAAAAAATTAATACATTATTTTTCTTCTTTTAGAGAAGTATTTGCTTATTTTTCATGTAGTGTTTATCTAACTCCTAGTGTTCAAATTTGGGAGCAGTGATATTAGTGATAGTTCTATTAATTAGGAAGAGATTTAAAAAAATATTGTTAAAAAGCCAAAAAATGTCAGAGAAGGAAAATGAGCTCAGCTTTGGTCTGTTTGTGGGAAATTTTTCATTTTAATACTCTAACAGGGAGTTCATTATTAAGTATTCAGCTATTTGAAAGCGATTGCATTACAGAGCCAAACACTTTAGTTGGTCATTGAAGTAGGGGTGTGGACTGTTTATGGTGGTTTTATTTATATAGTTTTAATGATGTGTAGACTGACATTATTGAATGTCGCTCACTTTGGGGGAAAAATCATGTCTAAAAGCATTAACTGTTGATAAAGCCTAGTAAAATTCAGTAAGAATGAGCTTATAATTATATAATCAAAATATTGCTTTATGAATTTCTTACATTTCTAAACTATAATTATGTCACGCAAGCAACAAACAAGATATTAATATTGAGTTGTGTTGTCTGTGGTTTTCTGCTTTACTTATGTTCCCAAACTAATTCAAAGCAGAACATTTGTGTGTCAAAACTGGAGTGTTGTGTTCCAGAATGAATCAGTTTTTTGGGAAGTCATTTGAGTCATGATCCCGTGCAAGAATCTAGACTTTTATTTAAGAACATTTATAGATCGTGGCTCCAACACCTGATTTGGTAGTGCTGCACATCTAATATTATAAACATCACTTAAATTTTTCTTCTTTAGAAAAGCACATTTGACTGTAGTTTAAGTTTAGAATAGCATGAGTTGGGATCTAGATATACATATTACTCGATCCAAAATATACCATAATATCTGTAAAAATGATGCCAGTTACATCTTATACATTTGTAGACGCTCAAAACATCATTACTACCATAGTAAAAAAGTAGTCTACTAGTCTACTACTTTCTTTAACATGGAAATAGTAATACCTAAAGCAAGTGCAAATAAAAATGTATAACTAATAGGACTTACATTACACTTTTAATAAATATATTGCATTAAAAACAAACTAAAATTTAGATGGATAACCCACATTTATGCCAATGGTTCCTGTTAGTGTTTTGTCTGTAAATTCATAGTAATAGTGGGTGATCCACTATTTCAGTGGTTTTCATTGAACTACTTTAATTTGTGGTTCGCATAGGAAAGCTCTGTAGGAAAAACACCATCCACCACGGTTTTAGTGTCCTTTTTTTATGCATGTCTGTCAGACCCAATGTGTCAGCTAGACCTCTGCTGCTATCCACTTTTCCTGTTGTGATTGTAATTGCTAATGCTTTTATCACGATATCGGCATTATCACGTTATTGACCTAAACTGCAAAAAAGAGGACTTTAGAAAGTATAATAACACAAAATACTTGGTGTATCAATTTATTGTATATATTTGTTCAGAGTGAATAAATGTTTTAAATTGCAAGAGGATAATAAAGGAAAATAGGTAACACTAAAGTCTCATTAATACACTAGTTAATACATTGAAATAAACAGTAAGCCATTTTTAGTTATATATTAAAGTTAATAATAATAAAAAAGATGGACATTTTTTATGCATTATTGGTATAACTATGAAATGAACATCATCTAAGATTTAATAAATGTTTTTGTAGTTGTCATTATTGACTTTAGTTCAACTAATGGATGTTAAATGCAGCCTTTCTGTACAGTTAACCAACAAAAGGCCTATAAGAATCACAGAATTTTCAATGTCATATGCCAGATTATCATATGAAAATTATTAAGTCTTCAAGTATTTAGAGTTGTGTCGAACAACCACCAGTACAACAATCTGAATATTCTTAAGTTTAAATAATAAATAATTATAAACAGTATTTTTAGGTGCTCATGATATTGTTCATTATTTATACATGTTCATTATCACAATATATTGAATATCTGCACATGTCTAGTACCAGCACAAAACCACACTTGTATGCTTATTTGATGGAAACAGACAGCATGCATTATTTTGACGCCACTTCACATATTGCTTTGATTTGCACAACCTAATTGGATTTTCCTTGAAGTGACTGATGTGGTACATACAGAAGCGTTGCATTATTGTGGACTTTTCAACATGTTTTGGTTGAGAATAGTGTAACACTTAAAGTCTCTGGCTATTGGTAGCGTATGGTTGAGTATGACTTTGAAACCAAACTAGCAGTCATCCACACAGCTGTTCCTGTTTTGCGAGTGGTGCTTTAGGTGGGGAGACTGTTTTCATTGGCTCTATCTGAGCAGATGTCATCGTGAGAGCTTTCCAGCTCAAGTGTGATTTTCATCGAGGCTTTCCAGAACATTTTCATCATTTCCAGCATGCACAAGTGAAGTGGTCTGTTGCTTTTCTAATCTCTCGAGTTGTTGCTTAAGCAGTGACCGCTGCAGAGATATTATGTTTTCAAACACGTTTATGGCCATATTGGGGAGAGTCAGATGTGTAGTGAATATTTGTTACTCTGAAGTTATCAGTCTGTGCTTTCATGGACAGAAAGGAGAAAACCAATGCTAACTGCAAACCTGAACATTCACTTAAATTCATGATTGTAAAATGGCTATGATTTAAATAATAATAATAATAATAACAATAATAATAATAATTAAAAAGTTGGAATTACAAGTATTTTAACTTCTAAGAAAAAAAAATTCTGAATTCAAGATGGGTTTCCTTGGAATTTCAAGATTATCATGTGCAATTCTGCATTTTTTACCTCTCAGAATTGCAACATATAAGCTCGGAATCAGAAAAAAGTTTTTATTGGTAGATGAGTTTTTTTTCTTTTTTCTTTTTCCTGTGGTCAGAAGTTTTTGTTATGAATATAAAAATTTGCACACTTATTCACTAAATCAGTCACATGCTTTCACTGAATAACTTTGATTTGAAATAAAAAATAATTTGGTTCAACCCCACAAAAGCATAAGATATTCAATAAATTAAAGAAGTTTGTTAAATTGTAAAACAAAGAAAATCACATTTTATTATATTTTAGTATATTGTTATGATTGAACCCTTGTGTATTGTTCAGATTTACTACCCTTTCATTATGTTAGTAGCTGTTTTTGCCCCATTGACGTCCATTATAATGATCATCAGGAAAAATCAGTAACTTATGTCAGGCTTTTGCAGTCAAAAAATATCATTATATAATGAAAGTCAATAGGGCAAAAACAGCCACTAACATAACAAAAGGGTAGTAAATTTGCCCGAAGTGTAGGGCTGCATGATTAATTGAAAAAGATTGTGATTTCAATTCAGGAGAGAAGAGTAAAGTTGGTCGTGCAAGTCTTTACATTTTATATATGCTGCTCAGCAGCATGGACACCTAAATTGCGTTGGAGTCAGCATACAGCATATGTTTGAAAATTACAATGATAACAATAGCCTACTCATAATGACCTTTATTTTACATCTACAGAATTGTTCCCAAAATATGTTAAAATAAAATTTGTCACCAAAAATCATTCCATTTGCTGGAACACAGAGAAAGTTGTGGCCAAATGAAGACTCAAAATCCCCCCAGAGTGGATTAAAACATCCCCAACAGCACACCAGGATAAAAGTATAACGCATTCTAAATAAAAAAAAATATTTTTTATTTCATTGTGTGCAAATTACTTTTGTATTTGAATGATTTATGAATTGAATTTGAATAAAAATACATTCTCTAAAAAGTGCTCATTACTTCAGTACCAGTTTTTTTTTCTGGTATTTTGGCATTGTTTTGGGTCACAATTTGCTATCTGTAAAAATCTTGGTCTTAAAGCAACCTCCGTTGACAAACTGCGGATCTATATTTAGTTAGTATATTGTTATGCATCAGGATTTTGAATGTGCTAAGCTTGGTGAGCTCCAACTGCACCATATGCTGCAGGCTGAAACTGAGATATTCTATTCCCTCATAACATTGTTTATAGGCCCTGTTGGAAGCAGACAACATTACCTTAATATACTTGTATATTTTCATTCTACTCTCTATGCTGCTTCTACTGTGTGTAAATCTTTTCTGGTTTTTAGTGTGAAATGGAAAATCACACACCTGCTTTAATGGGGCTGGCTGTGTTTCAGAGGCTTTGTTCTGACACAAATACTCATGTCTCATTCTGCTTTTCTATTCAACCTTAGACGAAGAGAAAAAACTAGTGGAAGAAGTGTTCAACAATGCCACAGACTGCCTCTCCGATGAGGACAAAAAACTGCCACAGGTAAATTCTTTCAGTACACTGTACTTTGCACAATAGTTTAAGTGGTCTGTGCTGATGATAAAATAAATATACTGATTTACATATTATTCATATAGAGCATAACTACTGTGTTTTCTGGTAAATAATTTACACCAAATCTAAAAATTTAACAGTAGCACTGAATAAAACAACTTTAGAAACTTTAGTTCCAGAAACCTAGTTTGTTATTATTAATAGTTATATTCTATTCTAATAATATAACATTCTTATTAGTCCTAGACAAGTGGGATGCACTCAAATTAAAATATAAATGCAAATGTTCTTACATTTGACTGATTATATCCACAGAAACACTTAATGCAACTAGTAATGACTAAATTTAGGTTGTGTTTACACTGCAATGATGTACTAAACATTTTACATTTTTACAATTTTCACATATAGCTTACATTATTATTAAAATAATGCCTATTAACACGATAATAAATGACAAAAATGCTGTATTATGCATAGCAGGCCTGTAGATGGTGATGCCACTTGGGTTGTCAAGTACTTTTGTACATTGTGAAACTGTGGAGGACTTCCATTTGCTTATTCGTATTTTCCTGTTCATCTGCACTCGTAGAGGTGATATTGTGTACTGAAGAAACTCCTGAATGTGCATCAAAGAGTGAATCGTACACTGCAAAAATATTTAGGATTCATGTAGTCTGATTGTATATAAAATTTACATTAATTTGGGTTACATTCTTTTGACATAATTGAACTAATCAACTTTGTGATTTGATATTTGTTAGTTAAACATAAATGAAACCAATAAGAACAAGATTTATTTATTATCAGTCAATCCAATGTGTTTTGAATGCTTCTTATTAATTCGTCTATTGTGTGGAGCTGCATAAACTTTGCCCCTAAATATTAAGTAAACCAATCTCATAGAATTAAACTAAATGGATCTGGCTTTTCTATAGCTAGACACATTTATACCGCATTCATATTCTTTTTCTTAAATATTTTTGTCAGATTTTTAAAATGCATATTGTCAGATTCTGTAGAATCTATTTAAATGTTAAAATGTAATACTATTAAATTTAATCAATTCAAATTGATTCTAAAGCCGCCTTTCCACTGCAAAGACAAGCGACAGACTGGAAGTTGTTCATTTCCAATGGAGAGTAAACCGGGAGCTGCGTGGAGTCCAGATCATCTCAGAATGCGGAAAGTTCGTATCCGATTTGAGCTGCGCATACGTTAAAATATTTGAACTCCTGCGGTTAGACCATATGCGACCGACAGGATGTGATGTATTTCAGTGTTGTCCAAGCAGGTCCGTGCGGGCAAGATGAAAAATAATAGTTTTTTGTAATTTTTTTTTTTTTATCAGAAAATAAAATATATGAAAAAAAAACAATACTATTCATAAATGAGTTATAAAAAATATTTTTTATGTTGTCTCCACATTTCCTCCAAAATCTTTAGCGGTGTATGACTTTGTAGTATTTATTCATTCAACCATGGTGAACGCACAGAGAATAAGGGCTCTTGCTCTTCTTTATTTCAGGCACCTTAAGAATTACCTGCTCTCCCATGGTGCAGGATAAAACCAGAAATTCTATGCGACTTCCACAAGGGGGCGTGTTCCGACAGTCGTGTCCGCGTGTCGTGTGCAGTGAAAGGCAGCTTAAACTGACAAATTAAATAAAATCAAAAGGTTGCAAACAGTTAATGCTAAACTTCATTGTGATAAATGTTTTTAAGTGTAATATTTCTATTAAGGAATAGTTGCTTTTTATTACTTCCTAAAATTAAGCTTAAAGGTGCAGTATGTAAGTTTGACACCCAGTGGTTGAACTAGGTATTGCACTCCTGGATCAAAATAGATGCAAGCGTGGGATGCCAGATTGAGTACAGGAGCGAGTAATTTAAAACTGTGTTCTAAATAAAAGCAACAACACGCAACAAAGGGAATATTTTCCTATATTAAAAGGAGTTTTGGTTCTAACCAACACCTCAAATTGATATTAGAAACGGCTTCTATTTCTCACAGCTCAACATGTGAAACCTATGACATTGATCACCTCAGGTAAATCTTGTGTGCTTTGTACAGTGCTAAATGCTAACAATGTGAGTTTAAATAGATTCTAAACCTTACCGTTTCGTGAGTGAGTGCATATTCTGTGCTTCTGAAAGGCTGTATTTACATTTCTGTCATTTTTCGTCTGGTGCAAACAGCCAAACTGCTCATTACTGCGTATCTCGTCACAAAGTGTGTTTTTAGGACACACAGTTACAATGTAACCTGCTCACCTGTTTACGTTCGTAATATTTATATCACTTGCTAATTAAAAACCTCATGTGGAACTGAATCAGTCTCATTTTGACGTCTGATACTGTCTATTTCGGTCACGGACGCATGCTTTCAGAGTCTTTCTGAATGAATGAATGAAATACGCTGTTTTCCAACAAGGCAACCCCCGGGTTGCTGAATTATAATTGGCTAAAATGGCATTGTGCAGGTTAAATTTACCTAAACAAAGACCGCGTTCTGGCACAGAAAAAACATTTTCAAAGCAGAATATCTGACTTTAGCATTGTTTTTCAGTTAAACAAGTATGTTCACTTGGGATGTTTCTTAAATATCTGCACACATATTATGGTATTTTTATGCTTTAGAAGGGTCAAAAACTTACATACAGCACCTTTAAATCACACGGATTGATCAAATTGATTTTACAACCTTTCTGGATTTCAAAATGAAATTAACATGGGCTGTAAATGAAGGAGCAGGAAACTCTCAGATTTGTGTTCCAAGAATAAATGAAAGTCTTCGATGTATTAAATAACATTTTTGGGTGAACAAACACTTTAATATTTACTGATCATTAATCAAGTTCCCAATACTACTGGATAATAACTGGAGAATCATTTTAAATATTCAAAACAAACTATTATAAATATTTACTTCAAATCTTCTTGATTGTTGGTTCCATATGTGTGATGGTAAGAAATGTGACAGTATTTAATTTCTTTCAAGAGAATGTAGAGACCCATTCTGTTTTGAGACAAACATAGCAACGTTTGCTACTGTAAACATTCAAATTTACATGATTTTACTCCCTAAATCTTGTAAGCTGGTATTTTGGTTATTAATGTGTCTGCAAACCACAGCAAAGTTGCACTCTTACATGTGAAACTTGTTTGAGGTTCACTGGGTGTTTTAGCAATTCCCAAAATGGTTTCAAGATCCCCATAAAACTTTCCAGTCTGTCTCTCATTGGGCCCTCCTGTTCACCAATCTCTCTCATCCTCCACTTCATCTACCACATTCCCTTCTACAGCTCAACAATGCTGTCATCCAAGTCCACATTTCTGGAGAGCAGAGTTTGGCTTATGTTCATGAAGTAGAGATGCTGCTCTGTTTGTAAAGATAAACTGATCCTCCATCAGAATGTCTGATTACGTGACGTGATGTTCAGATATGCTCTTTGTGTAAATGTTGCCTTTATGACAAATGGACCGTCCTTCAGCTTGACTCCTTCCTGTTTGTTTCTCAATTCCATATTTCTCAAAAGCATCCTGAGCTCCTGGTGCTGTTGACCCACATTTTTATTTGCATATATTATAGATTGTCAACTTCTTTGACACAACGATTATTGATTTTGGTTAGTATCACATAATTGTGTTATAAATTTGTTAACAATAATAAAACAATAATACATGAGTATTTGTATATTTTAAAGCACTTTAATATCAGTCTTTAGTTATTGTGTAAATGTGTGTAAATGTATATTTATTCAGTTTTTAAAATCTCAATAATATTATTGACTAATAATGTTCATAAGATTTATTTCATTTGAAGTAGTATTTTCTGTCTGTTTACCAATTCCATGGATCTAAATGGATTTGCATTGTAAACATTAAAAGTTAAAAAGGTTTTTTTTTTCATATATTATGTTTTTAGTTATGATACTCCCAAAATCATTTCACATAAATTTGCAGATTTATTATTTTTATTTTTTTATTTTTTTACAAAATTGAACCACCAAAAAAGTCTCAGATTCTGTCTGGCTCTAGTTATTACTAATATACATATTTTATTATTAAATGTTTATGTAATAATAAAATAAATATAAAACGCAATATTATTATTAATGATTGTATTTGTAGTGTTCATTTATAGTATATTATAGTCAAACATTAAAATAGTAATAAATATAATGGTGGTAAAAATAATAATAATAGTTTTAGCAATAATTTGCTACATACCATTAATATAAAATCTGAAACATTGTAATATAATAATTCTAGAATTTTCTAATCCATAAATGTCTACTTGCATTGATCTTCCATATATTTACATAATTGAGAATTTAAGAACAAATTGAGGGGAAAATTTCAAAGCATGCTTTGTTACCTAAAATAGAAAACAATGAAATTGATAAAATAGATTTTTAATGAATGCAGTTTTGAACTAGAAGTATGAAGGAATTCTTACATGTGTGTTGTTTGGGGATGATCAAAAAAAGTCAAGGTGTAATTCTTGGTTTGAACCCAAAAGGAGAAATGTGGTAGAATGTCCAGGTTACTCTTTTACCCTACAGAAAGTGGATTGGGTTCCAAAAAGAAAAGGAATAAACAGCTGCTATCACGTATGCTCCATTATGCTTTCTCTATGAAGGAGATTAACTTGTTTGTGCAAAAAATGTTGTTGATGCATTGGAAAATTCTCCCTTGGTGTTAAAAGGCCTTTAAGCTGGTCTTGATTAGCTACACAATGCTAATCTGCCTGAGCGGTGTTTAAGCGCAGTAAAAGCCTGTGAGAGCGTGACCTGGATGAGTGTGTGTTTAATTGGGATGGTTTTTCAACAGGTGGAGCATGTGCTGCCACTGCTCAAGAGAGGAATAGGCATTCATCATGGGGGTCTCCTGCCCATCCTGAAGGAGACCATTGAGATCCTCTTCTCTGAGGGGCTACTGAAGGTGAGAGACCTTTAGCTGCCCACAATAGTCTTCATAGAATTGAAGTCTAACTTGTTCAAACTCTGTTTATTGTCTATTATAGGGAAATACATTTTTAAAGGTTTCCTATTATTCTGTTTTACAAAGTCTTGATTCTGTTTGGGGGCATACAAGATAATGCTCTCCTGCTTAGTGGTTCAAAAAGCACATTCATTTTCACATTTACAGTATTGCAATTTCTTTCCTCTCAGTCTGGCACAAACAGCTTGATTAATTCTGGGTTGGATGAAGATCTGCCTTCTGAAAATTAAATAAGTTGTTATTGGTTAGCTTTCCAGTGTATTTTTGCCACTACTTTTGTTTTGCTCCTCCCAACCCTCAACCATTTGAACTTCCATAGGCTAGATTTGGGCCACTTATTGGGCCACGTTATGGGTCAGTACGGGTCACCTTTATCAGGCTTTTGTTTCCACTGCCAAAAGGGTACCGTAGTGTACGTCAAAATTTCAGTCTATGTTATTCTCGCTCAAGGATATGTCAAAGTAAAGCGGAGTCATTCACATATCATATGAGAAGCACTTCTAACAAAACAGATGCTTTATACACATAAATACTTGTGTGTAAATGTTCATCACTAATCTTTCTATGATCAAGATTTGATTATAACTGCCGATCAATAATAGGGTGAAATAGCCTTTCTCTTTTATTTTTCTCGCACTTCTCTCTTGTCTGTCAATTTCTGAAAGGATGTCAGAAGCACTTCAATAATCACCCGCACGTTATTATCATCAGCTCAAGAAGTTTGTTATTTCAATAATTAACACGCATATGTGCTCTCTCGAGAAAGTAAAACCATTCACGCTTTAGACGGCCTCATAAACAACGACGGGGCACAGGGTAGATTCTGCTCTTTTTCTTGGCCTTGTGGTTGTTCATCAAGATGACGACAAGGTTTGTTTATACTCTGGTTGACCATGGCTCATTGTTATATGTATGTATTATTACGGTGTATTGTCTCGACTGTGTAATTAAAGTTGCACTTCCTTGTTTTCACTCTCCTGGCTTGTGCACAAGCTTGTGACACATTTCTGACGTATCTCTGTGCTTCTTGCTCTGCCTGTGTATATATATATATGTGTATATATAT
>CAIGQZ010001492.1:3463565-3473995 GCA_903798205.1 Danio tinwini | reverse complement strand
ATGCACGTAAATTAAGATGTATGAATGTGAACCATAATATTTGTTTTCACGAATATGTTTGTTTGCGCAAATCTTTAATTCACCGACTCAGGTTAAAAAAGCCATTCGTTTTTGGATGTACGACTGCATATACAACATCAACAGAGCACGTGGATGACAGAGCGTGTATTTGCAAATAATATTGATACTAATATCATCCCATAGGGACGTAGCTATAGGTCACTGATGTTGAATGTTTTTATGCTATTTCCTAATGGTGAATGCAGTTATACTCATGGCAGGTACTATTTGGTAATTTGGGCATTTAATTTACTAATTTTGCTAATGCCAAACATCATCTGAGAAACTTCCGTAATATTATTAAAAAAAATGTTAGTGTTCCATTTGGGACGACACTAGATTCATATACTATGCTGTTAAGTATGAGTGTATAGTGTGCAATTTGGGATACAGTGTAAATCCCATTAAACAATCTTGTAGTCCAAATGTTTATATTCCTTAATTTATATTCCTTAAACCTTTTTTTTTATCATTTCAAACCAATGCAAAACAATTAATGATTAGTTTTAAATTTCTGCATGGTTTAAATTGTCATTTACAGTGCATTGTGGGACATTAGTTCTTTCCTTCCCTTCTTAATGCAGTCTTTTACCTTTACCTTTTGTCAGATTTGTATATAGATCATTTACTTCAACTCTTGGTTGTTTGTTATTATGCAACTGTCATAGGTTGGTAATATAAAACTCAAATCTCGTACAAGGATATTTTTTGCTTTCATAACTTGAATTATAGTCATCTATCTTGTCTAAATTATTGTCTAATCTTTCATCACACAATCAATCCTCTTACACTCTCAAGGCATGTTTTTTTTAGAGCTGACGTCAGCTGATAGCTCTCACATTTTAAAAAGTTATTTCACTTATTGATGATTTTGACTAGCGCGTTACTGTAATCTTTTCCAAAATGTTCATATCTTATTTATGTCTGTGATTAATAGTTTGATGTATCCTCTCTCTGCCTTCCTCTAGGCCTTATTTGCTACAGAAACATTTGCCATGGGGATCAACATGCCGGCCCGAACCGTTCTCTTCACCAGTGCACGAAAATTTGACGGAAAAGACTTCCGCTGGGTAAATCACAAACGTCATCCTCCTCACATTATTTACAAATTACTTTTCCAAATGCATTTCTCTGCCTCTCCATCCTCCATTGCGCAGAGAGGACACAAGGTCGAGCAACAGAACCGTCCAAACTGCCACGTATTGTTTTGCGTGAGTGTGAAGCAATGACTCAAGCTGTTTTGAATAAAAGAGTCTCTTGGCTTTTACTTCAGCATAGAGCGATGGGAGCTGCCATCGAAAACGTTTTGTGAGGAACATCTGGTATCCAAGAGTCTGCCAGAAAACGCACACTCAAGGTTTTGGCTAAGCGATTGCAGGCATCAAGCTCCTCTCTGTGACTTTTAGCAGTTAATAGAAGATAAAACTGATCTGGGGTCGGTGGTGGGCTGCTGTATTATAGAGTAGGAATGTTAGAAGTGGTTATCGGGCAAAAACAATATTTGCAGAGCTGATGGGCTGATATGTAGCATTGTTTGTGGCTGGTGCCAGATTGTAAGTAATCGGAGCTGTTCTGGTAAGGAGCGTTCAGATGGAAAACCTTATCATTTGGGCGAATTCAGATGTTTCCTCTGAGCCAAATCTATTAACAACCGTGTGTTGTAATTTTACCAACATTATGCATGTCAACAGAATAGCTTATCAGTGGAAAACATGAAGGTCAATGAAGAGAGATGCAGATGAAGGGCACAGGTTTCAAAAGATTGGGGTTCATTTGGCACTACCCTTCATTTTGCACGTTCACATTCATGTTTTACCATCATACTTGTAAAAAAAAATGATAAAAAAACACTAAATTTTACAATCTATAATCCATAATAATCACTCCTGTATAAGTAGTCCCACAACATACTTTTATCCGTTTACACTCGAATACCCTGTCAAAAAAATCTAGTGGCTGTGAATGAGCTTTTAACAGTGTCTGGTTGGTATAATGTTTATGTTGTTTTCGTGTTAAAAAAAAAAATGTATATATATATATATATTATTTCCCTACAAAAATTTTTTGGTCGTGACGCTAAAATAATGATGCTTATCTGCTTTCACGAATAAATTGCTTTTACGAAAATTTTGTGTAGTTGCTAACTGCTGTGATAGTTATAAATTCATTGTCGTCCAACCCCCCACCACCCCACCACCACTACTTTAGATCTCCTCTGGAGAGTATATCCAGATGTCAGGACGTGCTGGCAGAAGAGGAATGGACGAAAGGGGAATCGTCATTTTCATGGTTGATGAGAAGATGAGCCCTGCAGTCGGCAAACAATTACTGAAGGTAACACACTTAAAATGCATGTAAATAATTATATGTTTTGAGTAAATTGCTCTTTTATCAGCTCTCCTCACGATTTGTTTGGATATTTGTTCAGGTGCCAGCCAACATACTGACGCACAAACTCTCTGATCCTAAAACCCTTTATCCCCCTCTAAGCCTTGGCACCGACTGTAAGGGGTCGCAGTTTCATTAATACACTCTTTAACATGAAGTCCATAAGCTCTCCTGGTCCTTCAGGAATGCCTGCCAGAATTTGTCTCACCAGGCTCTTATTCAACCCCCCCGCCGGCCCCAGTGAGGTTTTCATTGCCACATCCCATCCCTGCTTAGGGTCCATTATAGTCTTGCTCAATGCATTTGCCTGCATCCATCACGGCTCTTCTGTAAAGCTTTCAGAAGAATACTGGGAAAGTGATGTCAATGACTCTATTGGCACGCTAGTAGTGGCTTCTCATTTTTCTCCTCTGGGTCTGAGTTGCAAAATCAGTTGATTAACATGGGGGTAGTCATGGGCCTTTCTCACTGTTTGTGTGGTCAGTAGTTTTTTTTGTTATAAAAAGAGTCCTCCCATAAATGTGAATTTGCTGTATATTTACACTTAGGCCATCTAGGATGCATGTATTTTTTTCAGTGGAGCATTAAAGAGTTGTTTTTGTTTTTTTACTGAAATTATGGTTATTGGTGATTTGTTAATGCAAGTTAATGGTTAATGAGTCAAAAACCCACACAGGCAAAGCAATTAAAGTGAAAATTCAGTCATTAATAATTTTTTATTTCATTCCAAACCTGTAAGACCACAAATGAAGATGTATTTCGTTGTAATGATATTTATAACAATTGTTTTTCAAAGATGAACGAAGGTCTTACTGGTTTTAAATGACATGTGGGTGAGTAATTAATGATAGAATATTCATTTTTGGATGAACTAACCCTTTAATGGCTCTTTATGATACACTGAGGTCTTATGAAGTAATATGATCAGACTGTGAAAGAAACTGTACATTATTTACAACATTATTAGGTTCTTGATAGTATAAAGTTGGTACAAACTCACATGAGCTGACACTATCATTAGAAGGCATTGATAGTAATGTTGGTTAGCATATTTGTGCTTTTTTGAAATGCTGATAGACTTGCATTTCATGAATCGCCAAGGCCCACAGTTTCAACTATAATCTTGTTCTGCTGAAGAAAAGACATTACCTACATATTTGATGATCTGAATGTGCATAAAGTAACCGCAAATATTCATTTTTGCGCTGTGACTGTTCTCTAGTCATTACACTGCAGTAAACTGATCTGACCTCTTGTCTTTCTCTCACCCGGTGAGTGACACTGCATTGTGTTGGATTGATTTCATATTTATGATTTATTCAGCAG
The DNA here is from genome assembly GCA_903798205.1 of Danio tinwini. Lineage (NCBI taxonomy): Eukaryota > Metazoa > Chordata > Actinopteri > Cypriniformes > Danionidae > Danio > Danio tinwini. Next base: position 3,470,221 of record CAIGQZ010001492.1, on the reverse strand, counting down.
TGCCTTTTTATTCTTGTAGGGTACAGCGGATCCTCTGAACAGTGCGTTTCACCTGACCTACAACATGGTGCTCAATCTACTGCGTGTGGAGGAGATCAACCCAGAGTACATGCTGGAGAAATCCTTCTACCAGTTCCAGCACTACAGAGCCGTGCCTGGCGTTGTGGATAGTAAGAGCTGTTATGAGTTAGAGGAATGTTTATAAGGAAAAAATGCATTCTCTTTGTGGAATATTGTAGCTGTGCTGATTTCTGTTTATGGATATGAGTAATGCAGGTACTGGGCTACACCGATCAACCTGAAATATCTAAAATAGCTAATAAACATTTAATATAGGCTCACTGTAAAGATTCATAAGACATATTCACAATATAAGAAGAATTGATTAAAAGTGCTGTGATTATTTACTCATCTTCCATTTTGTGCAAACCTGTAGCCATTGACTTCCATAGTATTCTTTCTTTCTATTGATGTCAATGGCTACAGATTTCCAACTTTTAAACAAGAAAAATCTTTATCATTAAATGGAAAACAAAGTTTGGAACCACTGTAAATGTTTAGTTTTTTGGGTCAACTATGCCTTGAAGTCTGTCCTTGCATATTCTTTAGACGTTATACTTAGTCATTGGTTTTAAATGTAGTCTTTGTAAATTCTTGGATGCTTTCCCCTGTTTTATTTTGTGTGTCTGTGATTCTAAAAGGGATGAAAAAGCTGGAGGAGGAGTATAACGCCATACGAATCCCCAAGGAGGAGAGCGTGGTGACCTACTACAAGATTCGCCAGCAGCTGGCCAAATTGGGCAAAGAAATCGAGGAGTTTATTCACAAACCCAGATACTGCCTGCCCTTCTTACAGCCAGGCAGACTGGTCAAGGTAAAGTTCCACTGATTTTCAGTAATCAAGCCAACAATTTGTTGTGGAGATTATGTATATTCCAAATAAACTTTTTTTTACTCTATTTTAAGGTAAAAAAAGAAGATCTGGATTTTGGTTGGGGTCTAGTCGTCAATTTCCAAAAGAAGTCAAATGTCAAGGTACTGCCAAAAGCTCATTTTCATTATAAAAATTCATTATAAGAGACTGAGGAATCAAATGTTAAAATCTTATAAAAAATGGCAACACTATATTTTAATTTACAATTCACATTAATAACAATCTTTAAAAGACTTTTAGCTCAGCAAACCACTAATTAGCTGCTTATTAATAGTTAGTAAGGTAGTAGTTGGGTTTAGGTATTGGGTAGCATTAGGGATGTAAAATAAGATCATACTTTATAAGTATAAAGTTATTTTCTTTAATAATAGACAGGTTGTAAGCCAATAGTAAATGCTTTGAATTGTTACTTTAACAAAACTAGTGAAGTCTGCTCACTTGGTGGCCATGCTTTTGACTAATGTTGCTTCCAAAATAACTGACTTTGAATTCAGACTTCATGTCTATTAGAAATGTGTTTTTCATCTTATGAATGTGAGCATTATGAATTAAATTCTGATGTAGTTTATCTGCTTTGTTGTCATCACACAGCGAAAAATCGTCAGTTGTCAGTAGTACTTCTGTTAATAAATCTCTATGGGCTGTGGCCTTATTGGGTAGTAAAGTGTCTATTAAAAAAAAGGTATTTTTCTAGGTATGTCATGTCTACTTAAAAATAGTATAGTCTTCCAGAAAGTTTTCTATGTCAGGCTGAATCAAACCTTAACATGGCGTAATTTTGTTCAAAATTACGTCACACAAGCTCATTCTTGAACAAATCAACACTTGGCTCGCAAATGTTCAGAACCAAAAATAAACTATTTTAAATGTCACGTTAAGGACATTTGGTTGTAAAAAGCTAAACTCTGATTGTGGTGCAGAAGGAAGTGTAATGTTTGCTCTTTGTGTTAATGTAGGCTGGCGGTGATCTTGACCCGCTGTTTGTGGTGGAAGTTCTGGTTCACTGCAGTAAAGACAGTGTGAAGAACGCAGCCACTGAGTCGGCCAGACCCGCCGGCCCTGCAGAGAAGGGAGAGATGCAGGTGAGAGAACGACACAGGGAGTTTGATGGAGAACAGGCCTCTGAAACTCCACACCAGATTAGATTTTATGCAGAAACATTACTCGCCTCAGGCATGTGCAGCAAACCACCAAACTAGACTGAGATCAGAGCCCAGGACTATAAAACATGCCGTCTAAACTTACATGAAAACAGGCATCAGTACAGTAGAAACATAATACATAAAAAATAAATATTTATAAGACATAACAAATATAGATGTTTAGATAGATATAAGAATAAGATTTTCCCTCTATAAGATTACAAAGAAATGTTTGCATCGTTACCATGATTTGCAGAGGACACTATAAAACTAGCTTCTATACTAAAAACATCTTGTCTGGATTATTTAAATGAAGAATCATTTGATGACATACAAAAAACACCAACTGATTATGTTTTTTAAGAATGTTTTTTAATTACCTTTTTGTCCGGTTTTGAATCATTTAAAAAAATGCAATAATTTTGAATGGTCTTTGATTTTGAATGAACTTTTATCAAATTAAATACGAACTGGCCAAAACAAGTATCATTCAGAATGGATGATTAAAACTAAAACTGATCTGGTTTAGGATTAGTGGCATGTAATTATTTATAATTTAGTGTATTACTAAGTTATGCAAATATATGTAACCTATGGCATATGTAAAAACACTGAATAATATATTGTTTCTAACATTTCTGTGTAGCTTTGAATTTATTATTTTGTATTTATATATTTTTGTATTTATCTTTGTTAGTTTAAAAGCTATTCAGTTCCAATATTTGTTTTTATCACGTTATGTTTTTGTTATACCTTTAACTATATACTATACTATAACACATTATATTTTAAAGCCATAATTTGATTGATTTAATTTATTCATAGTGCTCAAATACATACAGTGCTCAGCATATATAAGTACACCCCTCACAAATCTATCTTTTAATTTCATATTTTTAATAGGAAGCTATACAATATAATATTTGTGCAGATAAGTCAGTACTGAAGCCAAATATGGAGCATATCTAACAAAATAACTTGCAATAATGGTCCAAAACATACTACACAAGTTTATATGTTATAGAAAAATATTAAATACAAATTTAAAAAAGAGGTCAAATCAAAAGAAGCAAAAAGATTTTTTAAATATAATTGAAATGTACATTTTTGCAATATTTAGCTTAAATGTAATTGTATTATCTTTTAATTTCTAAATATGTTTGTTGACTAAAATATTATTTTAATAAATATATCTGTTTAATAAATCTGTTTTGTTTAAATGCACCAAAATACATTTCCTATATTCACTGAGAAATGGATACAAATATTCATTTTCAAAATGGCCTGTACTCTGTTATGCTGAACACTGTATTTAATTGCGTACATTTTCTGATTTCCCCCCTGCTACTTTGTTTGTGGTGGTTTGCTCTGCCTATATTGGACCGTTTTAAGTTATATTATGAGATGCAAAAGTGAATGCAAGAAAAACAGAGCAGAAACTGTTTTTTGACCAGAGTTTATTAATATGCTGCATAAGCATTCAGTAAATATTTTTAATTTGAAGCTGGAGTTAATTATTTGCAGACTGATTTCCTGAAAATTCTAATACTACATTATATTTTAACCTTATAATATATTTCATTTCAGGGTTCTTACGGGTGCTGGAAATCCTGGAAAATGCTTGATTTTTAATATAGTGTTTTCAAGGTTAGAAAAGTGCTTAGATTTTGAACCAAGTGCATAAACCTGCTTGAATTTGAAATTGCAGGGCTCAAAATTGCAACCATTTTGGTTGCATATGCACCCGAAATTTTAGCTATGCTGGCTCAAAATATATTTGGGAGAATTTGTGCAAATTGTTGATTATTCTCAGACTCATAAGGATTTAATTTGTTACATGAATTTTGAATAGCGATGCACATGAAATCTCATTATTGACTGGTCATGAGAGTTTGGCACTACATCCAAACACAATCTGACTGTAAGCAAATTTTTCGACACTAAGTTGAAATGTCATATTGTGTTTTTTTTTAATAGCACAGCGGATTTAACTGTGAAAAAGTACAAACAGCATATATACAGTAAACATAATTTACCGTGGTTGTTAGGTGTGGGAAAAGCATAAAAACACGCATTAAAAGTGCTTGAAAAGTGCTAGAATTTGAAGTTGGAAAAGGTGTAAGAACCCTGTCATTTGCATACTTTTATATCCTTTAAAAATATCTAAAATGATTTTCAGAGGTTTAGTAAACACGGATGACATTATAAGTTATTTTAGCGATGAATAGAATGGCAGAAGAAAATTAATCCTGATCAAATCCTTAATCACTCTTTTTTTCTGGTTTGACTAGGTTTCATTCGGTTGATACTAGCATATAAATGTTCTTGAAGCATAATCTTCTCAAGAAAAACTTCTTATTGCAGGGTTTGTGTGGTGGTTTTCCTCTTCTGACCTCTTTCCTCCAGTGTTAAGTAATTTAGTTGGAACTCCAGAGGTTTTGCTGCTGCATGGCTTTAGCTGATGGCTCTTGTTTTTCTTCCTCATAAACTCTGCTTTATGTCTGCGCCCGTCCAGCTGAATGTGTTTAGACTGACCCACTGCTTTTGCTCATATAAGGCTGTGAGGTAATGCTGTGTTTGTGCTTCAGGTCGTTCCTGTGATTCTTCATCTCATCACCTCTATTAGCTCTGTGCGCCTCTACATCCCTAAAGACCTGCGGCCCTATGATAACCGGCAGAGCATGCTCAAATCTATACAGGTCAGTACTACATTTACCTCATACAGACACTACATGAATTACTCACATTATTTCTTATCTTTTTATAGCATCACAGCTCTACTACTAATTGAATGTTTACCCCATTTATTTATAATTTCTTATTTACATAAATTTTATTTATTAGTATTTCTTTTTATGCTATACTATTTACATTGCTAATTTAAACTTTATTTTTGTGGCATACTGCTCACCACTAATACATTTTTTTAAAGCAAACTACTTAAAATATTAATTATTTGATCCTTTTCATGTCATACTTTTTACGCTTATTTTTTCGGAGGGATGTATCACTCACATTAGTAATTTACTGCGTTTATTTAATTCATTATTTCTTTAAATATTGTCATTTGTTATTATATACTACACACATAATAACTACACTTATAATTTAGATATGTCATTATATATGTACACTTATATACGTTATGTACTACACGTATTGCTCTTCACATTTTTATGAAATACTACTTGCATTTATTGGGATACTACTCAAATTATTTCACATTTTATGGCATATAATGACATTTATTCTTGTTTCGTCATTTTAATTTCTTAAATTATATGCAACGTTATTATTTATCTACTTTTTTTAATGGCTTACTGCTCTAACTACATTTTTTATGGCATACTAACTTAAGTTTTTATTTTATAATAGCAAAACTAATAAAATTTTTAGCATACTAATCATGCAAATTATGATTTATTGGCATATTACTTGCACTACTATTATAATTTGTTATACAACTCATTCTAATTATATTTTTGTTGGCACACTACTCACAATGTTATTTGTAAAGGGATGGGTTCACCCAGAAATGAGGATTCTGTCATTGTTTACTCACTCTCCACTTATCACATACCTGATTAAGTTTTTCTTATAATGAACACAAAAGAAGATATAAAAAATATATATAAAAAAATATATATATATATATATATAAAGAATGGTTTAACCCAAAAATACAAATTTATTCATTATTTAAAGTCACCACCCATTTAATTTATGGTGTTCAACTAGCATTAATTTGTTTGTTTTTTTACATTACATGCACTCGTTTTTTTTAGGTACACCACTTGCACTATTTTATTTTATAATTAATAATTTCATAGTAAATTTCGGAGACTCTTTACATTTTTCATACATACCACTTATTTTTTATGACCTCCTATTGCTGTACACTAAACTGTATCTCTACTACTTTGGTTGCATACCACCTCGCATTCCACACTACACTAAGTGTGGGCACATAAGCTACTATTCCATCCCAAGCATAACAAACAGCTTAATCTTGTTAATCCTGAACTCTTCCCAACACACACTCCTTTTACATTTGACCCATTTGATCTTAATTAGCTGCGAATGCTAATCTGCAGCTGTTTTTTCTGTTGGAAGGTGTTGAATGACAGTCATTATAATAACTCAACAGATTTGAAAGATAAAAGTATGGTTGGTTTCTCTTTTCCAGGAGGTTCAGAAACGTTTCCCAGATGGGATACCGTTGCTGGATCCCATAGATGACATGGGAATCAAGGATCCTGCCCTGAAGAAGGTCATCCAGAAGGTGGAGGCATTCGAGCACAGGATGTACACGCACCCGCTGCATAGCGACCCCAACCTGGAAGCAGTTTACAACCTCTGTGAGAAGAAAGCACTGGTGAGTCTACTGGAGAATTAGGGCTAGAGAGATTCTTTGTTTATGGCATGTTCCAATTGTTTTGTTTTCTATTTAATTAAATTATACTTTTATCCATTCTTAATTTAATTTTAATTGTATTTGATTTATTGAAACAAGACATAAACAAAGAATCTCTCTAGCCCTAATTCTCCAGTAGACGCACCAGTGCTTTCTTCTCACAGAG
>CAIGQZ010001492.1:3427473-3453565 GCA_903798205.1 Danio tinwini | reverse complement strand
ATTACTGGTGCAGCAGATCTATTAAGTTTTTGTTTAAGCCATTTTTTGTTAACGATTAAACTGTATTAAACAGATTAACTGTAATTTTAAAAAGTTAAACACATTTTGCCTGAAATTTCAAATTTAAACACATTTTGCCCATATAATTGATAAAATATACCGTATAATTATCTTTGAACAGATCTCTGAACTAGTTTGGCATGATCTGCAAACTAGTTTTGTATGTTGATTGCGTTTGGCATTACATTTCAGCGCTTGTTTTCTAAATGGCATCTTTAAGTTTGTTGATGTGTGTTTCAAATGAATGGTTTACCTACAAGTATATAAAAACACTGTTTATAAATGTCATTTGTGAAAATTGCCAATGATGTTTTTTTGTAAACAAAATGTACTTTATTTTAACAATTTTTTTGTTGTTTTATCATAAAACGTGTTTTTCAAATGTACCAACTTCAGAAATGTAGTTGTCGATGCTTAAATTGACGTTAATTCACATTTAACACAAGAACTTTTCTGCATCTTTGTGTGTTTTAGATTGCTGGCGATATTAAAGCGGCAAAGCGAGAGCTAAAGAAAGCCCGCACCGTGTTGCAGATGGACGAGTTGAAGTGCAGAAAGCGTGTACTGCGTCGACTGGGATTTGCCACTTCCTCTGATGTCATCGAGATGAAGGGCCGTGTGGCGTGCGAGATCAGCAGGTATGATGGTCATTTGCTGATGCGACATTCACAGCTATTCTGTACTAAAGCAAACAAAAAAGTGCTTATTTTCAGCACTCTGGCTTGTTTCTGAAGTGTCCCATTGCGCTCTTGTGTTTACAGTGCAGATGAGCTGCTGCTGACAGAGATGATGTTTAACGGCCTGTTCAATGACCTGACAGCGGAGCAGGCTACTGCTCTCCTCAGCTGCTTCGTCTTCCAGGAAAACGTAAGGCCAACATAGCTTCATGCTCTCACTGAAATGTGGTCAAGATGGAATACAGGGGAAGTCAATGGGTTGTGACAGTTATGGGCCTCAATAACCTATTGTGTTTGGCTTGAAATGGTCATGAATGCAGGGAATGAGGTTATTCAAAGGCCTAGCTCCTATTTGGAAAATAAAGGTGTGCAAAGAGTATACCATGATACTGCAAGTTAATTAATGGAAGTGTATATCAGTATTAAACCATACAGGGAGTGCAGAATTATTAGGCAAGTTGTATTTTTGAGGATCAATTTTATTATTGAACAACAACCATGTTCTCAATGAACCCAAAAAACTCATTAATATCAAAGCCGAATATTTATGAAGTAGTTTTTAGTTTGTTTTTAGTTTTAGCTATTTTAAGAGGATATCTGTGTGTGCAGGTGACTATTACTGTGCATAATTATTAGGCAACTTAACAAAAAACAAATATATACCCATTTCAATGATTTATTTTCACCAGTGAAACCAATATTACATCTCAACATTCACAAATATACATTTCTGACATTCAAAAACAAAACAAAAACAAATCAGTGACCAATATTGCCAACTTTCTTTGCAAGGACACTCAAAAGCCTGCCATCCATGAATTCTGTCAGTGTTTTGATCTGTTCACCATCAACATTGCGTGCAACAGCAACCACAGCCTCCCAGACACTGTTCAGAGAGGTGTACTGTTTTCCCTTCTTGTAAATCTCACATTTGATGGACCACAGGTTCTCTATGGGGTTCAGTTCGGGTGAACAAGGAAGAGATGCACATCACCTAATATGCTTAATTGGTAGTAGGCTTTCGAGCCTATACAGCTTGGAGTAAGACAACATGCATAAAGTTACTAATACTAATTTGCCTAATAATTCTGCACTCCCTGTATAAGTAATAGCATAGATTCAATATTATTGATTTTGGAGAACATTTTTAAGAAAGTTTTGTTGATTTGAAAGTTTTTTTTATTTTTATTTTTTATTTCAAAAAGCCTAAGATTTCACACAGTTCATGTATGTTTTGTCATCAGCATAGTACTTCAGAATCAAGCTGATAATGCAAATATGTTTGCCCACAAGTTAGCATGTAGTTGATGTTGTGTTGCAACAGCTGAAAAGTACTTTAAAACAACACTTTGAAAAATGTGAAATGGGGAAGAGCAATAGAGAAACATTTTTCATAAGTTTTGATGCGTTTATAGAATGCTGTATCATGCAAATTACACAAGACAGGAGTACAATAGTCTGTCCAGTTTACTGCAAAAGTCCAATCGAAAAGTAGATCTGTGGAACGGAAATATACTAGGGGAAAGGATGTGTACACATACAGGACGTACCTACTGTAGTTTCAGATCTGTTTCTCCTGTTGTCGTAAATAGTCCAAACATGTTAAGTATGGCAGAAATAGCATAGGCCACCAGTTTCCTGTCATGTTGTGCCACGCTACATTTGTTGTAGACTAGGCATGGGCCAGTATACAATTCTGACAGTTCGATAACCTTGGATTAATATATTCTGTTTTTTTGGTATTGTGATTACTGGTCTAAAATATTTTCTATTTAAATGTCTGGGTAAAAAACTACAACCTTTCCTCCCTTTGAACACAATATATTTTATTTTGAGAAACATTTAAAATATTTTGGAACAGTAAACATGTCACACTAAATAATTCAAATAAATCACTGATTTTTTTTTTACAATTTAAAACAGCATCTTTGGAGATTTTTTTCTGCTGGAGATACTGTCGTCCTAAAAGATTGTAAAAAATAAAATGTAAATAAAAATTCTTACATATCTTAGGAACGGCATAGCAGACAATTTTTGTGGTTTTAAAACCTTGATTTTTCTAAACCGCGGTATAGCCCATACATTATGCCATAACATTATTTATCAATATGTGGCTGTATTTGGATTCTCGGAAGCTCTAGAAATAAAAAATGTAAAACTGGAAACACGTTGGGACCATTTTTTTTTACATCCCTCAAATCCCTGGGATTTGTTTACATCCCTCAAAATGGTCTATACCTTGAAAACGATTATCATCCCATGCCTATTGTAGACCTGATGTCATGTTGAATTGCACCACATTTGTTCAGTTTAGACATGGAGAATTTGTTTGGCTGTACAATACTTCAGTTGAGCTTGTAGTTTGCAATATCAAAAACTAGTTTTGCATATTTATTGGGTTTTGGTCTTGTCACCCAAGATTGATACATTACAAGCAAATGGCTTATGTAAACACTTGTGTAAGTTTAGATGTCATTTGTGGAACCTCAAGATATTTTTTGTATACAACAGGTGCTCAAATGTATTGTGTTGTTAAATTGCACATTTGTGTACAAAACTTCAGTTGGGCCTAAATTTGAAGTAGCAAAAAACTGTCATGACCTTTTAGTCCAAGTAACTATAAAACTATGGCTTTGAGGATTCAGTTGACTAAGACATATTTAACATGTGGCAGCAAAAAGTGCAATTAAGTGCCACAAACAGATCAACTCACCATTTGTTGACCCAGTGTCTCGTCTGACCCTGTAGTCCCATTTGTTGTGCATGCTGGTTCATGAAGAACCATGAAACCCAGAGCAGCTGTTTCTGCTCTTTAGTCATCTGTCACCCAGCAGTCATCAGTGGGTGGGAAAGACTAGGACAGAAAGTAAAAGTGTTGCACAGAAGGTGCAAGAGAAAAATCTTGAGAGAAGCATGTGGTATTTTACCATGACGCTGGGTGAAAAAATCTTGCCATAAACCCCCACCCCTCCCCCTCACCCAGAGAAGATTAAAAACACACACTATTCCAAAATCATAAAAATGTAGATGTTTATGGGATATTATTTACCCTAAAAATCCAAATGATTCTAAAATTGGTGGCTTTTTCCCTCTTTAACACAAAATATGTTTTGAACAACGTTGGACACTGGTAGCCATTGACATCCATAGTAGGAAGAAATACCAGTGGCTAGGGCTGGGTGATATTGAAAAAAAAATTATCATGAAATCATGTTTTACATTATTTGATATTGATAATTATTGAATATTTTTAAACAATACATTTAGGAATATTAGGATTTTTAACCACTTTATTTTAATTTACCAACATTACTAGGGCAAATAGATTTAATAGTCAAAAACAAAAATATTTAAACTTTATAATAAAATAAACATAAGTGTTATAGAGACTCTTAAACTTGGTGGATAAAATGTAACAAATGTGTGCAGTGGTAAAGGTAGATCAACATCTGTAAGGTGTCAATAATAATGATACCTTAAACCTGAAACTCTGTAAACAAAAACAAATTATGATGATCAAATCTGAGCTTTCAGGTAAAGGCACTCATCATTATTCAAGTACATACTGCAACAAATTGTGAAGTTGGATGACTCCATTACCCCTATGCCAAAAATCTTTCAGATGGGGAGCCAGTGGCTGGGATGCACACAAAAAGAAACCAAAAAGCCACTCTGGGGACATCGTATTTTTATTTACAATCTCCTTGCTCCTATATGGCACTCTTTTTTTTCACGGGTTGTTATTCTGACCTGAAATGACAAGCACAAGCACGTGCTTTGTGTTTATCTGAGGTAATTCGTCTGTCGTTATTACTGAAATGTGTATATTTCATACAAAGTGTGAAGCAGATTGGTTAGCTTTAGCGCTTGGGGCGTTTGGAAAAGTTCAATGTTTTTGTTCACGTCGCTTTCATGTAAGTGTCGTGTACGTCACGCGCGCCTAATTGGAAATGACAAACTGACACACTAAGCTTATTGGCATTGCTTCCAAAACGTGCGCTCAGCAGCCACATTTTAATAAAACTATAGCGCTTCATACCGAACACTTTTATTATCGATATTGACAATAGTGTTCGGTCAATAAATACTGATATTGATTTTATCTGCCAGCCCTACCAGTGGCAACAGGTTTTCAAAATTTTTCAAAATATTTTCTTTTGTGTTCAACAGAAAAGTGGAGTGAGTAAATGGGTTCCATTTATAATTTTTTTTTTTGCACGTTTTAGAGTGTTGCGTATAAAAATAAGTGCTGAATAAAATGATGTGATGTGCTGAAGTTCTGGATATGCACTTGGAAAAAAAAATTGTGGACAACTTAGTAGGATAAATTTATCCAATAAGAAAAAATGTGCATAAAATGACAACATATTTAAAGAATTTCCAGCATTCATATAAAAAAGTCATATGATTTTTGTCCCAACGGTCAATGTGATTGGACAACTAGACCAACCAGTGATTCAATCCTATCTTAAGTGTTGTTGTAATAGTTATGCAAACACCCAAGTAAAAGTCCATCCTCAGTATGATTTTGTATTGTTACCTACAACTTTCTACCTAATTACTTTCAACAACATAAGGCATTGCCTCCAAATGCAAGAAAACGCATCTTTCACTTTTAAATTCAACTTATTTACTTTAAAGGATATCTGGGTGAACTTTTTAGGAGAGACATGTGCTTTTCATCAGCATAGTGCTAATATACTGGTATATTTATTCTGATAGTCTCCTTTTACCACCTTTTGTCACCTTGTATTAATGACTATGTCTTCATCCACAGGCCAACGAGATGCCCAAACTGACAGAGCAGCTGGGCAGTCCACTGCGACAGATGCAGGTAGGGTATCTGAAGAGGGTGAGATTTGGTTAACCACAACAGAATTCTTCACATGCAATTTACCAAACAAAGCTTAAACTCTAGCCTCTGTTTGCATTCATGGATCACGCGGATGGGTCAGTCTGATCCTCCAGAGATGCGGTTTGGATCAGTTTGACAGTGTTTTTACTAGAATTGAAGAGTTTCTGTGTGGGCACATGTATGTCAGTTTGATGGCCTCGTTTCACAACTTCAATAAACTGTTTAGAGAAGGAAGCTCTACTATTGTAAAACACAGATGATCTAATCCAATCAAGAATTTAAAAGGAAGTTCAGGGTATTACGACTAGTATGGCTTAATATAATGGAAATGATTATTTGCTGAAATCTGTAGTAGAAAAAACAAAACAATTTAATTCAGTTTAAACATATTTTGGATTATTGGCAGGGCTATTATTTAAAGTGTGTCTACTAAAAGACATCAGGGCTAAATGGAGAGAAGAAAGACGTAGAAAATTTTCCAGAAGCAGAACGCAAGATCTGTGCTGTGGGTGGGGTCGAGAGCATTATTAACATAGAGAGGCCAGTTGCGTGAGTGCTTAAAGTCTCAAGATCCATGAAAAAGCTTATGTGATTAATGTTGCTGAACCTTTAGTAATGCCAGTTCCTGTCACTTTTTTCATGAATGAGTGTGAGTTTAAACTGTTAGAGTAGCATTGCATACATTTCCATGGTAAACTCAGAAGAAACTTAACACGGTGGAACATAGAAAGTAAGTGAAGGTTTATTTATATAGCACCTTTTACAGACATTAAGTCACAAAGGGCTTTACAATAAGAAAAAAACAGAAAACAGGTAAACAGGTAACACGTCAATAAAAGAAAACATATTATAACAAGTAAAAAATTTAAGTATAGAAACGCTAATACTGTTAATTAAAAGCTTGACCAAAAAAAGATGTCTCTTTAAATGCTTTTAAAAAAGTTCAACTGATCCCAAAGCTCTCAGTGTTATAGCGAGTGAGTTCCAGACCCTTGGGGCCACAACACAGAAGGCACGGTCACCTTTAGTTCTAAGACGAGTTCTGGGAATGGTTAAAAGGTCTTTGCCAGAAGACCTCAGAGACCGGCTACATGAGTGACTACGTAAAAGATCTTGAATATAAATGGGTGCTTGACCATGCAGAGCTCTATATGTAATGACCAGAATTTAAAAAATTAACTCTAAAACTAATAGGAAGCCAGTGAAGTGCCTTAGGCTCAGGAGTAATGTGTGACCTCCTACTGGTGTTTGTTGAAAGATTTTGGCATTTTGGAAGTGTAGTTGCAGAAAAACAAATACAGAACACAAAAGTATAAATGCTCACAATAGCATTGGCTACATGCAGAGGAAATGCCAAGGGGTATGGCGATCACTCGAAGTATAGACCATTTCAATTTGGTCATGTCACTGGCCCATGAACATTTCCTGCCTGTTATCAAACTATTTCATAACTGTACCAAGAGGCAATTCAATCATAACTTGATGTTAAAACAGCTGCCATAACATTATTTATCAATATGTGTCTCTTTTTGGATTCTCGGAAGCTATAAAAAAAGAAAAGTAAAACAGGAAATACGTTGGGACCATTGTTTTTGTTTACATCCCTCAAAATGGTCTATAAATTGGACTTAAAGCTTTTTGTTTAAAAGCAATCTACTGTATAAAGTGCTATATTAAAAAGGAAGTTCACTTAAAAATAAATGTTGTCAATAATTACCCTCATGTCGTTCCAACCTGTAATGTATAGAGGAATAAAAACATGGAATGAATTACATGCTTTGTAACAAGTAAAATGAGGTTTAAAAAATCGTTAAAGAAATATTTGATCTGGATGTTATGTATGAATTTTGGATTTTTATGTTTTTATTGGTCTTTGTTATGTATTAATGTAATTTTGTTTTGTGTTCGATGGACCCCAGGAAGAATATCCACTACCTTGGTAGTGGCTAATGGGGATCCTTATTAATAAATAAAAAATGTCGTTCCAAACCCTTGGAATCTTAGACCTTTGTTCATCTGGACACATATTAAGATATCTTAAATCTGAGTTCCCTTATCCTCCTTTGACAGCCAGAAAAATGCCAACAACATCCTCAAAATAGTCTATATGCCTTCAGTGGTTTATTTGGGTCAAAATACGAGAATACTTTTGTGCGCAAATAAAACTATAACAACTTTATTCATCAGGTTCTTGTACTCCATGTCAGTAAAAGGCGCACGTTAACAATGAGCACATTAATTGCTGAAAAACAAAGGATATGAGGATGAGAGAACTCAGATTTCAACTAAAATATCTTCATTTGTATTCTGAAGACAAAGGCTAAAGGGGTTTCATATCAATTTTCATAATCTACAAATTAACATAATTTTTAAAAAATTGTGAACTAACCCTTTAATCAACTTAAATTGTAGCAAAGTTCTCATCCAAACATCCATTGTTATTATCATAGGCTTTCTTTTTTTTAACATTTTAGATTTGAAACTATTTAAAGCCTGAGATCTGTCTATAAAAATAAAAAAATAAAATGTAATAAACAGATGACAGATCATTTGCTCTCTTCACTGCAGTTTTTTTTAACACTAATTTTATTTGTATGCTTTTGTTTATAGGTAAATGGCCCACACATATTTACAAATTCATCGAAACATACATACTGTTAATATTCGGAAACAACAGTTGCTAAACAAAGTGACTGTCTATAATCTGTCTAGGCATTAAGCTCTCAAAGAATCTCAAACTAATGATTTCTGTTGTGATTGTAGGAATGTGCCAAGAGAATTGCTAAAGTGTCTGCAGAGGCCAAGCTGGAAGTGGATGAGGACAGTTACCTGAACCAGTTCCGTCCGCACCTGATGGATGTGGTCTATACCTGGGCCAACGGCTCCTCCTTCTCTCAGATATGCAAAATGACAGACGTGTTTGAAGGTAATGGCTCCCAACAAAAACAACTGGATCTGTTTGATTCATTGCGCAATACCTCTAGTTTAAGTATCACACATTTTCCAATATATTTATGATTCAATTTAAGCCAGTCTTTTTATAAAGGCACTTTTCATCCATAGTTCCCAAAAATGACTTATTTTCATACCCCATGTTTCCCAGAAATGAACAAATGCAATTAGTTTGGAGAATACTAGGAGTCAGCGATGTTGTAGTTGGTCGTGACTTCATAAGTACAGCATGAGGCATGTTGGGAAACGAAAGCGTTTAATTTCTCTTCAGCGTGTCTTCTCCCTGAAGCCTCTTCTTTGAGAATTGGCCTCATCCATGGCATGACGTGAGCCTTGAAACACAGTGCTCATATGTTGCTGTCAAGCAAATCTCCAATCTGTCCCTGCTCCAGCTCCTGAGTGAGCTTTTGGCTGTGTTCTTGGACATTAGTAAACTCTGAAGCACTTCTAGTAATAAATTGTAACAAGGGAGAGATGTTTTTTTTTGAAAAATACAAATCCTTTTTTTTCTGACCCCTACCTTCACCTCAGGAATTGTCTTATTGAAGATCTTAAAACCTAATGGCAGTAAAAAACCCTGTGCTGAAAAAGTAAACATTGCTAATACAGCTGGACATTGAAACTGTGGGTTACAAGCATTGGAAATGAGCATATGGGGTTGGTATGTAGCGAGCACAGGGAGGACTAACACTTCCTCTTCTCTCTCTCAGGCAGTATTATCCGCTGTATGCGCAGACTGGAGGAGCTCTTGAGGCAGATGTGCCAGGCAGCGAAGGCCATTGGAAACACAGAGTTGGAGAATAAGTTTGCAACCGGTAGGACACTAAATCTTTGCTGATTCAGTTAAACAGAGCCCCGTGCACACAGTATCCATTGCAGTGTGGCCAGATTTGATCACTTGACTGGTAAACCTTCTTGGAAAGATCTCATTGTTGATTGCATTCTGAGAAACTGGATGCGAGATGTAGGATTACAAAAGAAGATGCAATTTCAGTAATAGAGATGTTTTGTATTTGTTGAGTTCCTCCGTACCTATGGGAGCATACTTAATTTGTACTTATAATATTTGTTTTGTTAAACCAGATGTAATTCAGGTAGTTATTCATGCACATATCTGCATAAAACTGGGCATATTTGACAGAAAATAATACATTTTCGGCCAATCCTTTTATATCATACTTGTCCTTTTATATCGAATACTTTATCATGTACACATTATGTATAGGTTTTGCAGAAGTTTGAAGCAAACTCATTAGCATGTTGCTAAACTGTTAACAAAAGTTATATTATAATTTAAGATCTAAAATGCGCTATCAGTTTTTGCATGCTGAGCTAATATATCAAAATTGATACCAGAAGAGTTTGGTATTAGCATGTGTGCTAGCTAAATTACTTAGTATTAGCTAGCTATATGCAGATTTAAGTTGATTCCAGTAAAGCTGGATTTTAGGGTGTTCTTTAGCTAATATCAAAATTATTGATGATCAAAAATCGATTTCCAGTGTTAAACTAGATAAGTGTAAATTTATTGTGTAAGTTTGGATGTTAGCATGTTGCTAATCTAATTAAACGATTCGATTAGCTAACAAAACCTAATCCTAAATCGGTTCTAATGTTAGTCAGGGGAGCTACTTTGTGTCAGGTATGCTAACATATGCATATATTTTAATAAATTCCAGTGTTAGTTGCTTGTCAGCATTTTCTAAGCTAATGGCATGCTATTTGATTAGATAACCAATATCGGATTCTAATTAGGTTACAATAGGCATGGGCTGGTATAAGATTGAGACGGTTTGATCACCTTGGATGAATATCACGGTTTCATGGTTTTGTGGATACTGCTCTAAAATATTTTATTTTTAATTGTCTGGATTAAAAAACAACAACTTTTTTTCCCCTTTGAACACAATATATTTTATTTTGAGAAACCTTTATAATATTTTAGAGCAGTAAACATGTCAGGCTAAATAATGAAAATGAATCATTGACTTCTGCTGTCTTCATTTGTTTCTAAATCACAGATTTCTTTACCATTGAAAACGGCATCTTTGGATATCTTTTCTGTTGGAGATACTGTTATCCTAAAAAAAAAATGTAATCAAAAATCTTACACATCCCTTAGGAACAGTACAGCAGAAAATTTTGGCGGTTTTAAAACCTTGACTTTTCCAAACCGCAGTATACCTTAAAAACCGTTATTGTCCCATGCTATAATAGAGGTTTATGTTAATATACTGCTAATCTAATTATGAAAAAATACACAAGTTAAAATTTATTTCATTTTTATGAGGCTTTTTTGTCTTGTTTTCATAAAATACAGCTGACAAATATCAAACGCCAGCCCATTTTTTATTGCTTAGTGTTGTCAAACTAAACACATCAGGTTTGTTTTTGCGCACACTTTGATACTTTTCCAATTATGTCATTGTTTTGAGGGTTTCATTTATAAAAAAAACTTTCTTGTTTTTCCACAGGTATAACGAAGATTAAGAGGGATATTGTGTTTGCTGCAAGTCTTTACCTCTAAATCCTGAAACCCCTTTTTTTGGATGATATTTTTGCATAAAAACACAGCAGGACAGTAAAGACATGGAACATAATTGTTTTATTTGTGTTCGTCAACGAGCATAATGGGTTTTTGTTTTCTTCATAAAAGCGCAACATTATTGTACATACAATTTTAACAATTTTAATAAAAAAAGTCTGTATATTGTTTTTGTTTTTCTTCATACAGATAAAAAATTGCTTCTGTGGTGTGGTTTAATAGAGGTACATTTATATTAGTTTTCAGAGATACACAGGAAGCTGTTGTAGCAGCAGAAGCAGTCCAGCCAAGGCAAAGTGGAACAGCGTCCATAAAGAGACCCCGAGAAAGGGATCTGGAGAACATTGAAAGCAAGGTTACATTCACAGGTTTCCACTCTAGTGGTCTGGCTTCATAGTGGGTTGCAAGCCGAAACCCCATCCCATCAGTGGAGGTTCCTCAAAGCTTAGTTCGGGTTGTCGTAATGATTTCCATTTGTGGGTGTTTCTTGTAAGGTGGTGTGCGGGATCTCTGTCTCTTTCTGTGGTTCCACTTTCTTCTTGAAGAAGTCTGACACAAAGAAAACCTGTGGAAGGTGAGAGAATTGAAATTCGGTCACAGCCTGAAATATAACAGGTGGTTTAATATTTAACAGGTTCATTTAGTGCTTTATCACAGCCTGAAATATCACAAAGCTGTGTTTCCATCAAAAAATGCTAATTACATTTATGCGCAAAACTGAAATAATGCATATAAGGCGTGCGAATAATGCACCGTTTCCATCCAATGGGTCAAAGAGAAAAAAATTAACCTGATTAACTTCCGCCGAATATCAAATCTGTGTCAATCTTTTTTTTCATTTAATAAATTACTTCAAATTACAAAGCACCTCAGAAGACAATGCAGACACACAATGAACGCTTGAGACACGGAGCTTGACTATTTTGGAGGTCATTAATAATGGAATGACACTAATACTGAAATGGTTCCGGCATTTTAGAATGACCAAAACAACATTTCAGATGTTTTACAATGTGCTCAGCCTGCTGATTTGCTGATTTGTCCATTCACACACATTTTAGTCATCACATGGTCTCTTATAACAAAATCACATGACTTTTTTTTTTTTTTTTTATGTGCATAGTGGAATTTGTTCTGTAAAAGTGTTTCCATCATAGTTTATGCACATTTTTTCTTATCTTGTAAAACTTTACCCTACTCCGTTATGTGCATGTGTTTTTTGCATGCACATTTTCAAAATTTATGCGCATCTTGGCATTTCCATTAACAATTTTTTTCATGCACATGTCCAAAATGCGCATAAAAATAGGTGGATGGAAACAGCTACAGGTGGTTTTAGTGCTGGTTAATTTAGTTTATGGTATGAGTTACTCAAGTCAAGATTTATTACTTACAGAAGAAAAGAACTGGTCTTTCTAGAAATTGAAATGCAATATTTGCTGAACAGTTTTAAAATGTCATGAAGAATTGCTGCTAATATGACTTCATAAACAGTTCACGTTTGCTTGCAGGAAGTCACTCACCACTAGTAAAGCCACGATGGCTCCTTGTATGAGGCCTGTGAGTACGTCACTCCAGTGGTGTTTGTAGTCTGACACACGGGAAAGACCGGTATACACAGAAGCAGCAATCAGGAAGAACTGGAGTGTGGGGCGAAGGAGCCGTGCCCATTCAGCTTGCATTCTTGCTTGAAGATAAAGCTTTGACAAAGAGAAAGGTGTTAATGCTCTTAATCATCATCATTGTGGTATATTCCTTTTAATCTGGTTCCCATTCTACCAAGCTCTCCTCTTTACGCGGTGCCTCATTTATTATTTTTGTTTTAAGTTAACTCAACGCAAATATTCTGGCATGACGCATCAAAGCTCCGAGTCAACCACACCACCTTCTCATAGGAAACGCTTCCTTTAGCAGGAACCAACTTGAGTTTAGTTGGCCAACACTATGCCCCTAGATTATGCTTAAATATTAATCATTACGCTATTGCGTTACAGCTCCTGTTGTCAAAATCATTACTCATTTAGAGGTTTGGTAGAATGATGGTTCGCTGGCAAAACAAGGTCTGATTAACTACCATTGCGTGTAGACGCGTGTTTGTGCAACCCTAAAATCAAAGCTGGGATTTGTTTGGCAACTGTAAACACAAACTTAAGGCTTGACAACTTGATGAGAAGAAATCCCCGTGCTTGGGCGGAGGTTCCTAGAAATGTTCCCAAGTGCACACAAACTTAATCATTTCTTGGTTGGATTTTCATGCTTGTAATCTTATCTATATTTTAAAAATAGACGTGGTTAGGTAGTTCGTTTCTATATCAGTGGTCAGATACTTTTGTAGCAAAAATTATTTGTTAATGTTATCTTTGTTGATGAACGTTGACCCTGGGTCTGATACGGTTACGGCAGGGTTCAACCGTGCACTGAACTTTAGCTGAATGTCCTTTAAGTTTGTACACTCTTGATAAGATTACAGCTAGCTGTGTTTGCCAACACGGTTTTAATGGAGGAGTCTGGGAGAACTGACACAAGAATCAATGCACAGCTCTGGTATTGCAGACAGTGGGTATTTTCCAATGGAAAAGTCAATTGAGTATAAATAAACCATTTCCTGGTCACTCAGAAATGATGGTATTGGTGACTATAGAAGTTAAGTTTGGTTTCAGATTATGTAATGCCCACTGTGGTTTGGTTTAACTGATTATCAAAGTACATCAATACAGCATGTACTATGTTACAATAATACATTGTACACACATCTTGAATAGCTCAACTCAAAGGGATAGTTCACCTAAAATTTCCTCATTTATTCTCCCTCATGTGGTTTTATTTCTCCGTGTATCTTCTGTTGAACATAAGGTATTATGAAGAATGCTTGTTGATGTTCATATTCATCAACCAGAATTCCTCAAAATATCTCTTTTATTTTGTTTCAAACAGGGACTAAAACTGTCACAATGTTACACTTTGTTCTTGGTGCGGCTCGCTTTCACACAGCAAAGTTTCTAAACGGACCAAAATAGCGAAAACAAGTCACATGCGAGTAAGCTCTCGTCACATTGGTCAGAGTTTATTTAGCAGAGTCCCGCTCAGCTGTCATGCGTCTTTATTTTAATTTATGGCAATGAGCAATAAGACATTATAAGTGACAAGCTGTGCTTTAATTATGAATGGTGACACCCACAGACATGGTCACCAAATATAAATCAGAGGTAAGACTTTCACATACATAACGCTTGGCTAGAATTATGCATTATAGGCTTTACATTATAGAGAGAGATAACAGATAAACCAAGACTGCAGTTCGGTTTAACAGCTCACGTTAATAGTTCAGCATACTTTCACTTTTGCATTTGACATGAAACGCACATTCACCGGTACGAATGACATCCCACCCTACTCCTAATTCTCTCTTCATATAGCCGTATATATGCCTATTACATATCCATAATACACTGTGATATGGTTTGTTAGATCGTATTGCTTTCTCACTACAATCGATCTGCTACAGAGTTCATTTCAATCAAGCCAAGACCACCTCATTCAGGCAATCTCAGACCGATTGTTTTGGCATGGATCCGAGCGCGATTGCTGGATTCACATATGCCAAACGAACCACGCTAACGCATGGAAACGCTCTAGGTTCCGAAACAAAAGTCTAGGTGTGAAAGCACTGTAATGTTTTCTAAATAAATGAAGGATAAGTAAATTGACTATTTTAGTTTGATTGGGTGAACTATCCATTTAAAAACACAAAATTTTACCTATTCTTAGGGTGCTTTCACATCTGTGGTTCGGTTCATTTGGTCCGGACCAAGGGCAACAATTAATACATTGTAGCATTTTTCTGTCGTTTTAAGTCCTTTTTACATCACTAATTGGTCCGAACCAGTTGAGAAGAACCAAAATGCAGTCATGTGACAAAATCCACATCACTCATTAGCCAGATGTTATTGAACATATTTCCTAAACTGCTTTTCGATTGGTCAGAATTAATGTGTGGGAAATTGGCAATGGAACTTCCGCAAACCGGCGGACACAAAATGTCGCTTTTTACTATGGAGAGACGACTGGGCTGGCTAATTGTATCCCTATATAGGTATACTGTATAGTTTGCAGGGCTCTGAACCGGTTTAAGGAACAGAAACGAAAAACGGAAACGAATGACATTTTGCAGGAACAGAAACGAAAACTAGATCAACTTTAATCGTTCTGAACAGAAACGTTTAAAGTCAACTGATTAATAACGTTATTTTATCGTTCTCTTTATTATATGAATTTGGGAGACAAAAAGCATTAATTTAAAGCATGTGTACAAATGCGACGGTGACGCATACAACGTGAAATGCCCGCGAAGCAGACGTCATAAGCGAGAGTCGTTTCTGATGCAACGAGCTTGTTTTAAAGGTTACCGAGAACCTGCTCTTTCATGTACAAAGGTATGTTTCGGTTTAAGTTATTGTTACTAAAACTTGTATTTATACTAAACGAATTATTGATTGTCGATTGTTTTTAGATGGGTCTCCATGAAGAAAATCCTTTTGTTAATATTTACCTTCGATAAATCGATCTGTAATATTGAAGAATGAGTGGCAGATCATAAACATAAGCAATGATATGATATATTATCAAACCACCCAAGCATTTTCCATTCGGAGAATTACAGTAATTAATAGCTTAGTCCTTATAAACAATCCATTAATAATATACGAGTTCTGTGCTTAACAGGGTTTTATGTGTCCCCAATATGCAAAGTCGAGAGTGCACGACTCCATAAGGTAACGTAAACTGCACACACTTGATTATGTAATGTGTGAAATCAGGGACGCGTCTCATAGCACATAGCATAATTTATTAAATGCCCATGCTTAATCGTTAAGGTCTATCGGTTTTGGGTTAGGCCTACTGACAATAAATCGATTTAGTAATCGTTAGCATCCCTAGTTTAATCAATCGTAAATGTATAGTGTCAATGTTATTAAAATGCACACACAATCTTTCAATTAATCTATTTAATACAGGGCTCTAGACTAACGTTTTGCCTTTGGTGCGCCTTTTTTTCTTAGGTGCACCACGCATTGCATTGTATAGGCTACAATTTTATATTTATATTAAAGATAAATAAAGCAAGAATATGAGAATGATACTTTTTTTTATATTTTTACACCAACAAAAATATATTGTGGTATGCACTTGTTTAATAAAAATGTTTGTAATTGTAAATATTTAAAAATTGTAAATATATAATTGTATATATTTATAAATTACTCTATTTAAACTAAATAACTATATATTACACTAAATAACTAAAATAGGCTATATAATATTATTCTCTGATGTATTTGTAAAGTGTATTTGTATTATAGTGGCAGAAATATATTTTTTGACGGGCCTTGTCAAAAGTGAGCGGACACTTTCACTAATAAAAAATATAGTGTTTAAATTATTTCATTTTTAACAATCAATTAAATTACAGCGGTTTTATATCAAAAGTTGATAATGATATCAAATATATTACATTTTGATGGTAAAATAACCATTTAAATGATGGCTGTTATTTCTTTCAGCATTCAAACAATAAATAACTAATGCATCAAGTAAAATAAAAACGAATATGAAGCAACACATTGCAGAATATAAAGCATATAAAGGATAATATATTTAGCAAAATGCTGCTTTTTATCTTTTTTTGAATTTTTAGTTGCACCTAAGAAATCAGGGCACTAGAGCCCTGCAATACTTTGTTATAAAATAACGTTCTTAACTGTTTTTTTTTTTCTAGAAAACCGTTTTCGGAACATTTTGTTTATTAGGGAACGCAAAAACAGAAATGAAAAAAATATCAATTCTGCTCGTGAGTGAACCGATTGGATTTTTTAGTTTTTAAGCCCTGATAGTTTGTATACATCACTTTAGACAAACTATACATTTCAAGAAAGAAGCGCGGCTGGAAAACGATGTTTAAAGGCATAGCAAACGGCGAAGGCACATCGCAAATCACTTCAGGAGGAGGCGTGAATTAATTTAGCTAAACTGCGACATGGTTGTCTTCCGAAAATATTACCAACATCCATCAGGTAATATTTTTATTTCTCTCTCTTTCTTTCTCTCTCTTTAAAGTTGTTGGTAAAGCGCTGTCAACAAATATTTTTCTGTTCTAGTTCACATCACCACAAACGAACCGCTCCCGGGTTCTATCCCCTGTAAAGCATAATAAAAAGACACTTACTGCCAGGAACAACATGCAGTACATGGAGAACGAGGAGTGGCCAGAATAGAATGAAAGTCTGTAAAAAAAAAAAAAAACAGGACAAAATCTATATGAGTAATACAGATATACTGCTGAACTATTTACATGTAGACATGTGCATATGATGAAGTTGACATCTGTTTTGCAACTCTGTAAACAGACTAAGAATTGGTGAACATTGCTGCAATGGAATCATAACATTGAACCTTATTGCTGGGGAAAATTTTTGCATTGTCCTATTTGCTCCTATAAAAACACAAACACACCCTTTTCCGGGTGATGAAGCCATGCTCAGGGGGGTGGAAAGACGCATGTTGAGTGGTGGGGGTTGGCGCAGGGGAAGCAAGGAAAGCATTGAAAGGGAGGGTGGTCTGGCTATCT
Source organism: Danio tinwini (assembly GCA_903798205.1). Lineage (NCBI taxonomy): Eukaryota > Metazoa > Chordata > Actinopteri > Cypriniformes > Danionidae > Danio > Danio tinwini. Next base: position 3,435,851 of record CAIGQZ010001492.1, on the reverse strand, counting down.
GTTAGGCCTTTGTGTTCCTGTTTACTCAAGCTTAAGCCACTTGTCGACTAGCAGCATCCACCTAATGACTGACGGTAAATACAACTGGAACCATTCAAGCAGTACAACTGCCCTAAACTCATCCGACTCCAATGCAAACACGCTCTGTTCCATTGATCTACTTAAAAGCAAAGTTAATGAGATCCAAGCAGCATGCAAGATATAACGAGACAAGATCCTAATGTTCCTCTTTACTGATTGAATTACAGCCCAGGTCATGAGACAAAGTAGTTCTTAATTGATTTATCTTTGAGGCGGGGATGTTAAAATAAAGCAGACTACATATCCTCAATGTGCTCCATCTCCATTAGGACAAAAGTACACTAAAGGGGCTCAAAGAATGGAGGATCTTAGGAATTTAAATCATTTATACCCGGATGACTCACCAGTTCACAAACAAATACACTAGCGAGAAGACCCCCTTTTCTAGAGAAGCAAATTCCCATGTGAAATGTGATCTTGGTTATTCTGGGCGCAGACCCTCGACTGCTCTTTATTTGTTCTATAAATGGCATCGTCTCCTAGGCAAACACTGGACAACCACTAAAGAGGTGCTGCTCTGAGAGGGAGACGGGAACCACACCTATGATACACGAGAGCATTCTAAGAGGGCTTGGGATAGCACTGGCCTTGATTCTGGCCCAAGAACCCAAACACAAACCCTGCGTGCTCTCAAATAGCTGACCGCAGGATTAGAGACCACTACAGCGCGTGAACCACAGATTTCCACCAAGAGCCTGGGTGGCCAACAGTATAGACAACTGACGGGTCCACAGTAAACACTTCATTTTGATGGTAATGAGGGAGTTTCTTCTCAATGTCAAATACAACCTACTCACTGCACACTTGAAGACTAACTGAAGTGGTTCTGCTGATTGAACACCTTCCAGTAAACACATAATTCCATGCAAAATCTATTCTGCAAAAAATGTAATTTCAAGAAACAAGCTTGTGTAAAAATGAATGCATATGCAGGCTAAAATTTCCCAGCGTGAAACCACATTAAAGAATTAATCAGAGGGATTCCCATTTCCACCTCAAGGACAAACTTTCAGTCTTGCAACAGCTCTTCTATCTAAAGCAAAATGCTCAGTTGTGCGTGGAAATTCAGATTCTACAGCAGATTTCAGGTATTCAGGTATCTAGTGAGGCGAAAAACCTTGATTAAATTGGTTCAGATGTGTTTAATTAGGGCTACTGGTAAACACTGTGAAGGTTGCCTCAGTAGGAGCAAGACTGGACATCCCTGCGGTAGAGTGTTGGTAAAGTTGCTGCAGACTTTTATTTCAGTACACATTCAGAAATAAAGGTACAGGAGCTGTCACTGGGGCAGTACCATTTTAAAAGATACAAATTTGTACCCAAATACACAGTGGTACCGAAAAGGTCCCTATTACTACCCAAATGTACCTAAAAAGTACCTTTGAGGTACCATTATGGACCCTTTAGGGGAAAATATGTACCTTTTGAAAAGGTACTACCCCACTGACAGCCCCTGTACCTTTTTTTCTGAGAGCATATGATGATGTATTTGCAACTGATATGAAATATCAAGTAGGGGTCAGTTTTATTTTTGCACTCAGACTGCAGTTGGAAGCAAATTGTTAAATTTTTTAGCTTTTTTCTTCTTTGGATTAACTCGCACAGATTAATTGCTCAATTTAAAAATAATAATGTGTGCTAACAAAATAAACATTGTACATTTTAATGTCATGTGGACTTTAGGAAAGGTTTTGCTAAATCCAGTCCTGGTATGCATCCTCCCCAACACTTATTCTCTAAACTCTAAACACTCCAGAACCAATTTATGACTTCAGGGTCCCAGAAGCTTAATTTATTCACTTTCCTTTGGCTTAGTCTCTTAATTATCAGGGGTTGCCAAAGCGGAATGAACCTCCAACTATTACAGCATATGTTTTACCCAGCGGATGCCTTTCCAGCCACAACCCAGTACTGGGAAACACCCATACACTCATACACACACACTATGGCGAATTTTGTTTACCCAATTCACCTATAGCGCATGTCTTTGGACTGTGGGGGAAACCAGAGCAGCCAGAGGAATCCCATGCAAACACGGGGAGAACATGCAAACTCCACACAGAAATGCCAACTGGTCAAGCCGGGACTCAAAGCAGTGACCTTTTTGCTGTGAGGCAACAGTGCTAACCACTGAGCCACAATGCTGCCAATCGCAGAAACTTCAAACATGTAATTTAAGGCAGGAAAAGTGGCCCTCAATGTGGTAAGAGGAACTTTTGCATTGGGTAGTTCTAGAAACTAGTCACAAGTGATGACTAGAAACTTTTTTTTTCCCTTTGGGCCATTTTCCCAAAACCGGTGTTCATTTTGTGTAGGGAGTTTTGTGATAATGCCAAGTTATGCAACTGAAAGAGCAAAACTGAGGACTGAGAGATTAAATAATTTAATGTAACTTCTTGTGCTACATAAAGAGTCTACAAAAACTAATGCTGTTAACATTAGCTCTCTGTAAATCTTGTTACACATTAAAGCACTGTACCAGTTTCTGCAGAGCAAACATGGCAAAGCAAGTAATTATGCAAATAGTTCTAGGAATTAGGAGGTGTTCCTCTAGTGTGAAATCCCTGAAGTTAAAGAATAACTAGTATCTTAAAAACAGATGTTACCTACCTTCCCTCATTGACCACGGTTTGATCCCCAGTGCAGACAAATTCTTCGATGTAAGCCCCTTCAGTGCAGTTGATCTTCAACCAATCTGGTTTGCACACATCCAGGAAGTGTGGCCGCAGTCGGCCAATGGAATACTTGGCAATGTCAGTGAGTGATTGGCTCATGGCAGCACCAAACACAAAAGTGCCAATGGCCTTATAGACACAGGCCACATAACCGTTGCAGAAAGACTTTGATTTGATGCGGTTTAGATATACTGAAAGGCACTCGCCTATGATCATCTGTGGTGGGAGAGGAGGCAAAGAAGCGTTACTTTTCTTTGTTCTAGAGGGAAGGTCAACAAATTGATCACAACTAACCATGCATTTGCAATTCAGAAGATTGATTTGAGGATTGTTTTTGAATCTTATTAGGATGTCCACAAGTACAAGAACAGCAGACAAGATCAAACCATATAAACACTTGACAATGCAGCCCACAAAGGGATTTTTGTAAAATATCTCCAACATCACAGTCACCCATGTTTCATCTTCCTTCATTAGAGTGTATCCCTATGTTCCATAATCAGTTTGACACTAACAAGTCCACATCTATATGTTATGGTAATTGGTGTGTACGCTGATTACGGTCTTCTGTAAGTCTTCTAATACAGCTACAAAAAGAAGCATTAGTTTCTGTAGTTTTGAGGATTATCAATTATAGAGCTTGTATGATGCATTTTATTAAATTATTAGCATTTTTTTACTTCAATATACTTCAATTCATACTTCAATGTTTTAATGGGAGAAGGATATGTGCTGTGAGCCGAACATTGGTGACTGCGAGGTTCTACAGAGTTCATGTATGAAAGTGTAAATATTTATATAGGAAATGTTAACCATAATTGGTGAGCTCAGTTTAACCATTTTTAAACACACCGACATGTCTAATAGCCTTTAAAGGATAGCACGGAATTGTAGATGCTTCACACAAGATAAAAAGCTTGCATTACAGAAACAGTTATAAGATGTAACCACAGAAACCGTCTCCCACTCTTAGTCTAAACATCTCACTATGAGACTTTCTGTGGTAGATGGTAGATCGGTTGACTTCTGTTTAACTACTCAAATCAAGTCATATTTTAAGGAACGGGAAGTGTATAATTGAATTTGTCTTTTAAGTTCTCATTGTAAACCCATTTGACAGTTTGTTGAACACAACAGAATTTCTCAATAACTCTTATTTCTGGCTTTTCCAGATAGTAGCTATGTTTCCATCCAAAGATGCAAATTTAATTTATGCGCAAAACTGGAATATCGCATATAAGACGTGTGATTAAAGAAGCGTTTTCATTCAATGAGTCAAAGAGAACAAAATCATCACTTTCTGATTAACTGCCGCCAAATATCAAAAGTAAAAACGGAATTTGCTGCGGTAAGAGAAGCTGCATCAATCTTTTCTTAATTTAATAAATGACTTGTGCCTCAGAAGACAAAATGCTGACATGCAATGAATTTGTGGTGGTCAAAGGCATGAGACGCAGAGCACAGTCGCTCTTGACAGTTTTGGAGGTAATTAATAATACAATAACACTAATACTGAAATGGTTAAGGCATTTTAGAATAACCAAAACAAAATTTTAGATGTTTTACAAGGCGGTCAGCCTGCTGGTTTGTCCTTTCACACACATTTTTACCATCACATAATCTCCTATAACAAAATCAACTTTACAAAATAACTTTTTTAATGCACATACTGGAATTTGTTCAGTAAAGTGTTTTCATCGTAGTTTATGCACATATTTTCTTTAACGAATAAAGGATACTTTATCCTACTCAGTTATATATATATATTTTTCAAAATATATTAGCATCTTGCCGTTTCAATCAACTGTTTTTTTTGCGCATATCCAAAATGCGAATACAAATAGGTGGATGAAAACGTAGCTAGTGTACGCACACGGGATTCTCAAGATTCAAAGAGCTCCAAAAATGAGTCCATATGACTCAATATTCCACTACATGTGGGAAGACGAAGTCATTAATAACAAGACTTAAGCGCAAAACTGGAATATAGCTTAAAATGTTCGCAAATAAAGAACCATTCCCATCCAATGAGGTAAAGAGAACAAAATCGTCACTTTCTGATGAACTGAGGCCACATATCAAAATAAAAATATATATATAAAAAATTCGAAGACGAAACACAATAAATGCTTCTGGGAGGTAATAAAACTAACCACTTTAATGATGGACTTTAGCTAAGGGACTTTAGAATGACCAAAACAACATTTCAAATGCTTTACAATGTGCTTGGTCCATTGGTTTGTTCATTAATGCCATCCCGTCATGTCCATAATCTCAGAAATGTTTAACTTTTTAATTTAGTGGCTAATTTGCATGAATTCGTATCTCATTCGTACAGTTTAGTAAGATAGTTGAGTGCCACGCCTCCTTTCTAAAATCGTACGTTTTCGCACAACTGAACTCATACGAATTTTTTTCGTACGAATTAGCCACTAAACTGACAAAACGTAAAATACGTTACCCTGATGAAGGCAGCTCTCTGCCGAAATGCGTAATTTTTTAAAGATTAGCCATGTGAATAAAGGCTTTTTGATACTTTTTCCACATTTTGAGTGCCTTGGACTGATTTTTGCTGTTTATTCTGATGAATCCCTTGCCCAAAGAGCACCAACACATTATTTAAGCTACCTCTGACAACTGTTTGTTCGACTTTGAATTTTCATAAAATACTTGTGTTTCATCGTGAGATCAAGCTGGTTTTTGCAGGTGCATTTTGGTATTTCCATTAAGCATTTTTTATGTGATATTCCAAAATATGCATAACAAATGGGTGGATGAAACAGCTTTACAGTCTCAGTCATTAAGCGTTCACACACTTTGAATATGAGGAACCACTTATAGGTCTATTTTGACAGCTTCCTGCGGAATATTTCCAAATAAAATTTCTTCATAATGACTCCTATTGTGTTCAACAGAAGACAGTACATCATACAGGGTTACAACTGCACTAAAATAAGCAAATGTTTGTACTTGACTGAACTTTCGGTTTAACTTATTATATCTACAGGACTTTATGTACTTTGAACTGTGGTTAGATCTCAAAGCCGTTTCTCAAGCTGGCACGAGAACAGTCGTACTGACCAGAGAAGCACGCAACAAACATTAGAGGCACAATGAGAGGAGAGAGAGAGAGAGATACAGAAATTGGGTAAGCTGATAGTACAACAAACAAGCGGGCACTTACAGTAAGCAAAGTGACAGGGATCATAACTCCTCCTAATAACTGATAGGATATGGTGTCTTCTTTATATGGGTACTTGATCGAGTCATCGTTACAGAAAAATCCACGTTTGAATGTTTTGTGTTGTATTGTGAGTATTGCAAATGGGAGTCCAACTAGCAAAAAAAGCAGTGAGAGAAACAAAACAAAGGTTAACAGAGTGCCGTGTACCCTACTATCCCTCAATACAACTAAATGACTTTCACTTTGGGGAGGTGCTCGTACAGAAAGAAAAGCTGCGTGTTAGACACAGAATTAGATGTACTCTTACAGAAAAAATACATGAACTTCACATGGTAAAAATCACATGTATAATATGTGAACATTGTAATAAATGAAATGTAATGTGTGTATTTATAAAGCGCATGTTATTGTGTATGGCCATACACCCAAAGCGCTTCACAATCATGATGGGGGTCTCTCCACACCACCACCAATGTGCAGCCTCCACTTGGATGATGTGACGGCAGCCACAAGACAAAGGTGCCAGTGCGCTCACCACACACCAGCTATTGGTGGAGTGAAGAGATAGTGATAGAGCCAATTAGGTGAAAGGGGATGATTAGGAGGCCATGATGAAGGGAATTTGGCCAGGACACCGGGGATACACCCCTACTCTTTACAAGAAGTGTCATAAGATTTTTTTAATGACCGCAGAGAGTCAAGACTTCGGTTTAACATCTTATCCGAAAGACGGCGCTCACTGACAGTAAAGTGTCCCCTTCACTATACTGGGGCATTAGGATCACACAGACCGCAGGTTGAGTGCACCCTGCTGGCCTCAATAACACCACTTCCAACAGCAACCTAGTTTTCCCCATGTGGTTTCCCATCCAGGCACTATCTAGGCTTAGCTCTGCTTAGCTTCAGTGAGTAACCGGTCTAGGGCTGCAGGGTAATACAAGTAGGTATCGCTGCAGCCCGGAGACCTAAAAGTGGGAGGTATTACACCGCAAGCAGGTTGGGTGACCTTCAAGTGGGAGGGACTTAAATCACAAGCATGTTGGGTTTAGGTGGTGTAAGTGTTGCAGATATTAATATAAGGTTATCAGGTTACTGTGAGGTTGGGTTTAGGATTGGGGTAGTTGTAGATGTTCATAAAGCACAATATTGGACTCCCGTCTCATGTACAAGACATTAAATAAATAATAAACTGCAGGTTTGTACAGCCCGCTTGGAGCTGGAAGACCCACCCACATGGAGCTCATGTCTCACCCACTTGAAGCTGGCTCCGACCTCCGTTTATATCCTTTTGGGGTGTTATGGCTGTGCTTTTGAAACAATGGATGACAAGAAAAACAATTCACATGTGATTTTAATATGCACGTGAAGCTTATGTGGTTCTTATGTAAGAGTTTTAACCTGAACACATGATGAACAGAGTTAGCAATTAGGTGGTGTTGCAGCCTGGGCTAAAAAGTTGCATTAAAAAGTAGGACACTCGTTTTAAAGCATGTTTTATTGTTTTGTTTTCATACCACAGTGGTTTTGAGGTTGAGATGGGAAGTGGAACTTGCCAAAAATAGCTCAAATGATTCAATGGCACGCTATGAATGATTTCTAGACCACATCAACCTCTTGGGTATTTGTATATATGATCAAATTGACAGTGTGAAATATTACTTCTCCCTTCCAGGCACTGTTCACAACTGAAATGTCAATTGACATTGATGGTTTTTCATACGTTATTTAATCAAAATCACTGTACCAGTTGATCAATTAAACTTTGTAACTCTATATTGCTAAATCTTGTCCAATTTTAATGGTCACATTCGCTGAACACAACCACAGTGAATCGTCTCAACTCTCATTGAAGATAATTGATTTTGAGCCGCTAAATCACTTCAAGTGTGAACAAACTCCTTAAAATGCATTTCCCCTGATTTTTCACACCCTCATCTTATAAAAGAGCTCTTAAATGCTGCTCCACCACAGTTAGAAACATTAAAACAGCAACATAAATGTCACAAAAGTGCGGGAAGGGCGACTGTGCTAAGACGCCACCGCTGGAAACTTTACAAGCCTGTTGGGGACATGAAGGTTACTCAAGCGTGGCAGCGAAGCATGCGGTAGAGATTAAGATATTTACTCGACATGCAGTGAATATGGTCTGCTGAGTCGTTTGTGTGCGTGTAAATGCTCAATCCGCTAAGAGCTGATATCAGTCATGTGGATCAGAGCAGGTTACCCGGTGTCACAGAGGAGGGCTCCTAGCATTACACCGTATCTTCTTGCTATCTCTGGTGGAAGCTGCATTGTCATGGTCTGTGATGCGCTGGCTGAACGTATGGGATTTCAGAGTCATTAGGAACACTGGTGTAACGTTCACTCTGCACAGATCGGTGCTTCAGATCATGTGTGTGTGTGTGTGTGTGTGTGTGTGTGTGTGTGTGTGTGTGTGT
>CAIGQZ010001492.1:3406224-3427463 GCA_903798205.1 Danio tinwini | reverse complement strand
GTGTGTGTGTGTGTGTGTGTGTGTGTGTGTGTGTGTGTGTGTGTGTGCGCGTGTGTGCGTTTTGCCTGCTCTGGTTTGGCAGGAGAATGGATGTTGAGGGTTGCCTACAAAAAGGTCAAATCCAAACCTTGGCCTATGGGCAGTTTGAGGTTTTCTCAAGCTTAAGGCTTATGGGAAAGAAGCCATACATTAAGGATTACTTTGGAGAGATGTTTTAGAGGTAAAAGTATGCCATCTGTTCTCCAGAAGATATCAGCCGCATTCCAGACAGATCACAATATCCTAGATCTGCCTTCCATCTGATGTAGATTGATATTGTCTGCATAATCTTGCACGATTAGAGTTTTGGTTCTCCATTATTTCAAAAAGCATATTAACTGAACATGATTTATGCTACTTCAAATGTTGAGGAAGTTTTAGCGGTTTGGTGGGTGAACCCAAGGATCCTTTCATGATGAAAACCACAACCTCTGCCCAATTTGCAGCTAGATCAAAAAAAAAAGCAATAGATTGAAGCAGGGTGTGTTTAAATATGTTTAGAGCCAAAACTATTTCAAACCTGATCTAATCTGAAACAGCTACTTAAGGCAATTTTCTTGTACTTGGTGGACATCCTTGGCTAAGAAGTTAATGAAAAGCAACATGCCCAGAGTTTCCCTTAACAAAGGAACAAAAACATTGCTGTTTGTTTCCCAATAGACAGTGTCTACAACGGACACATCATGATATGTCATAATTACAATACGGTCTACACTGGAAGTGCTTTTGTTCCTCATTGTGATGATATTTATTATTATTTATTGTAACTATAACTTCTGACTCTTACAAAAATGTTTAATGTCCTAGTCCCTTGTCTGTTATCATTTCTTTTAACTCTATTTATTACCGAAATTCTACTCTTTGTAACATTGACATCAAATTATTTTATTTAATTATTTATACACTGTCAGAAATAAAGGTATGAGAGCTGTCACTGGGATGGTACCTTTTTAAAAGATAAGACATTTGTACTTAAAGGGTCCATATTGGTACCTCAAAAACCAAAATTCGTACCTAAAAACTTTAAGAGGAACACTTTTGTACTTTTTAGGTACTAATATGTACCCTTGAGGTATTAATATGGACACTTTAAGTACAAATGTGTACCTTTTGAAAAGGTACCACCCCAGTGACAGATCTCATACCTTTATTACTGACAGTGTACGATGAAAACAACACAGTGTTATTTTACATTTGATTAGTCCATTTTGTACCTGAATACTGTTAAACTCCCCAGAAAACATGGTTTATTTAACTTTTTTTCTTCGCTCCATTGTAATAATCTATGCTTTTAATTCAATTATCTTATTTTATGCATGATTCACTCTTTTATGGATTCCCAATCTAAATGAATGAATTCTTTACGAATAGAGCTATGCAAGCTATCTGGTGTAATTGTATTCATATCGTAATATATATATCACAGGAAAACCAAGTGAAGTTTCATAAACTAATTTCAAGAGGAGCCTGTAATATGATTGATCGAGGCTGCTCTCCCATCTGTAATCATTAGTAAGCCAATCGGATTAATCCAAACTCACTATAAATACTCCATCTAGTACTCCCTTATCTTCATTTTTTGAACAATCCCCCTTCCACCCCATCTCCCCTTTCCTTGGGGGGGGGTGGGGCACATCAAGAACTCTTGCATGCTCATCAACCAGGTGGGAGCATTGGGCTCAATTATCTCTGAGCTCTCCCGGCACAGCATGCCAAACCTGCTAATATTAAGCAATAGCTAAATGTGAACTCTGGAATAACATATCAATGTCATATTTTATGAAAAATCTTGTGGCCCTAATGCATATAAAGTATGAATGCAAGTAAAAAAAAAATAAGCAAAATGAAATCTGCTAATAATATGAAGTGTTTTCCTATTAACTACTTAATTTAAATCAAGGGATTTAATTCCACTTTTAAAATGGTGGCTTTTTTTTTACATTGTCCATGTCTATGATGGACATTTAATGTGGGAGGGAAACCTCTCACATTTTTAATTAGAGTGAGTATATGATGATTTTTAATAACTATTCCTTTCAATGTAACATTGCTTTGCTATTATAAAAGAACCATGAAAAAAAAATCAAGGATTTTTTTTTTTATTCGACTCTTGCTAAAGTGTAGCTTTTATCTCAAAGTTGACTTCACGCATTAATGAAATACTAGTTCCTCTAGCACTTCCAGCATAGACAACATATGACAGTGGTCTCGTAAAGTTAGACCTCTCAATGCAATCACACAAATGACTTGAGCAGCTGCTTTCAACCCAACCAATAAAGCTCCATTGAAACAGTCCTTTGCACCTGTTCACTGGTCAAACGTCACATTGAAACAGCTGCTGTGTGGTGTCCATTTGACTGTTTGCTCATTTGAAACAAAGAGCCCGTAAATCCAATAGCCCATTAAACTCAATTTAAACATCAAAACAAGCTCAAGTGAGAAGGGAAGACACTGGGCATGTCTAGTGTGCATGTCTATTGGGGATTTACTTACACTACATATGGGAAGTGTGAAGCCCACTGTGTAGAGCACAGTGGAGGTGACGGTGCTTCTGTGGAAAGGGTAGCTGATGCTTTCATCATTACAGAAAAAGCCCCGCTGATACGGTTTGATTTTACCCAGGTTAAATGCTGCAAGCGGGAGGCCAGCTGTAGGTGAAGAAGGGTTAACAATGGTTTAACATATTGATAAAGGGCCTACTAACCAATCAAATGCAAGGGCTGATTTCCAATCTCGATGTGATTGGCTGCTGCCACCTGAGAGATAAGGATTTCATGACGGATCTGGGTTTATTATGAGAAAATGGCAAAAATGTCACCTGACAGATAGTGACATAAACTTTGACTATCTGTTTAGTTAAGTGACACATGTAAACCCATGTGTGGCCAATGACAGTTTTATAAGAGGTCAATTATGTAAGAGCCTACGGGATAAAGAGAAATAAAGTAGGAAATAAATACCTTGTTTAAAACATGTCAGGTTCTTTAATGGCTCATTCGCAGCATGTCAGAACTGTCATAATAACAAGATTGTAGCTTTAAACTCATAATTAAAATGTGTAAGCTGGGAATTTTTTGAGAGCTATGACTTGTGTCGAGTGATCCTGTAGATTCAATTACTGTAGGAGTTGAAAATGGTTTCTGAGTCTGATGAATTGAACATCCCCAAACAGAACATTACATTATTTTATCCTGAAATTATGGTAATTAGAACATGTGAACATTAGAACACATTATAATCATATGGTAAGGATTGGAGTAAACAAGAACAAATATTAAAATGAATAAATAAAACTAATAATTAATAATAAAAAGTAAAAATGTGTTAAAGTAAAAAATAATAATTATATTCTTAAAGATTTTTTTATAATATTATTCATTTAAAAATAGCATAATACATACATATTTCATAAACATGAATACATAAATATATTAAAACATAAATATTATGAATAAAGCTGACACCAATTTTGAAATAACCTTTCCAAAAGTTAAATAACTTAATATTTTTTAAAAACTTTGCAATTTCGACACCAAATTGTGAGGGTCTCTCTATAGTGTCATTTCCAGTTTTCAGTCATTTTTCCCCACTCTGTTTTTCTCTAGTGGTTTGCCCCACATGACTTAATAAACCATGACATGACTTAAGTAAAATGTGGCATAACAATATAACATTTTAAAAGTATGGTAGTATATTTTGTGTTGTTTAAAATATACCATTAATTATCAATCATAATCAGTAAGTCTTTTTGGGGGCACCATATGACATTTTGCAATCTGGCGTAACCTTATCCAAAATGTATATTAAAACAGTATAAGGGTTTTTCAATTCTGCCATTTCCTATTTTTTTTTAATTCATGGTTCTATTATGATGGTCATGCCATCAGACTTTGCTTTGACTTTTACAATTTTTGCTAAGAAATTATGAAATATTATTGGGCTTTTTACAAGTTATTACCTGTTTATCCTCAACATTTTAAAAACTTATATGAATAAGTTAAGACGACAAATGTTTTTTTTTTTTTACGCAATTATGTTACACACTCTGAAATAAAGGTGTGAGAGCCATCACTGGGGTGACACCTTTTCAAAAGGTACACATATTTACCTAAAGGGTCCGTAATAATACCTCAAGGGTACATATTAGTTTCTAAAAAGTACAAAAGTATACCTCTTGAAATTTGTAGGTACAAATACAGTTAAAGTCAGAATTATTTGTCCCCTTTTGAAATGTTTTTCTTTTTTTAAATATTTCCCAAATGATGTTTAACAGAGCAAGGACATTTTTACAGTATGTCTGATAATATTTTTTCTTCTAGAGAAAGTCTTATTTGTTTTCTTTCGGCTAGAACAAAAGCAGTTTTTTTATTTTTTAAGAACCATTTTAAGATCAAAATTATTAGCCCCTTTAAGCAAATTTGGTTTTGCGATTGTCTACAGAACAAATCATCATTATACAATAACTTGCCTAATTACCCTAACCTGCCTAGTTAACCTAATTAACCCAGTTAAGCCTTTAAATGTCACTTTAAGCTGTATAGAAGTGTCTTGAAAAATATTTAGTCAAATATTATTTACTGTCATCATGGCAAAGATAAAATAAATCAGTTATTAGAGATAGGTTATTAAAACTATTATGCTTAGAAATGTGTTGAAAAAAATCTCTCCGTTAAACAGAAATTGGGGAAAAAAATAAACAGCAGGGCTAATAATTCTGACTTCAACTGTACAGTATATGTTTTTGAGGTACCAATATGGACCCTTTAAGTACAAATGTGTGTCTTTTGAAAAGGTACCAACCCAGTGACAGCTCTCGTCCCTTTATTTACTAGAGTGTAATTACTTTAATAATTTCATAAGGTTTTAACCAAAAATAATTTAAGTTATACAAAGTTAAACATTTTAGTGAGTTTATGTAAATTGAGATGACTAGAAAAGTTAATTTGATTCAGCTAAAACATTTTTACAGTGAATGAGCTGTCAAGTAAAAATGCATTTCTAATAAAACATTAATTTAATCAGCCTTTTCATCCTCCAACTTACAAATCCAATTGATAAATAAATCAAAAAAATCACAGCTAAATAAAAAAAAAGATATTTGCTGTTTGTTCCAACTACTTATTTAAAACGAGCTGAGAGAACATAATTCTTAATTTTTTTTTGCGACAACTTGATTGTTTTAGGTTCAATCCACTTAAATTTCTAAAAACTAGTAAGTTAACTTACTAGTTAAGGTTTCTCCCAAGGTTTTTTTTTTTTCACTTTCACTCATTGGTATAGTTTTTTCCTCGCCGCTGTTGCCACTGGCTTGCATAGTTCGGGACTTGTAGAGCTGCGCATCAATGGATTACTATTCAGTGTTTGGACTCTCAGCAGTGAATATTAAAACACATTGAACTGAATTGAGCTAATCTAAACAAAACTGAACTTAAACACTGAAAACTGAACTACACTGTTTCAATTCACTATAATCTTCTATGTGAAGCTGCTTTGACACAATCTACATTGTAAAAGCGCTATACAAATAAAGATGAATTGAATTTAATTCCTTTATGTTGTCTCAGCATAAATCGACTGTGTGGAACCCAACATTTTTACAGTGTAAAACACTTATTTACCAACATAAACCCTTTCTGCCATTTTCTCTGTGCTCATTTCAGACACTATTATTGTCACATATGGCCTTAAAAATTTCATCTGACGTGAACGTGTCTCCCATTCTGCTCTAATTCGACTTGACAGTTTAAAGTCTAACATGAGAGCTCGTGTGTAAACTTTGAATCCTCTATAGCCTCAGCCTATTGTTGCTGCAGTTGCAAGGCATTATGGGAAAACGACACAAGCCCTCATTCATCCAGCCGGAGGCTCCTCTCCCAGTAAAAGACTGTGGATCTATTAGTGACACTAAGAGCATGTGACAAACGCACATGTATAGATAAAGCTGAGGGAAGAGCTGAATCAAGGTACAACTAAACAGTTTTGTGCTTCAATAAATAGAATAGAAGGCAAATTCCAATATTCCAATAGAAGGCAAAGCAAACACTACTGGAAAAGTCTCTTGGGTTGCTCTACTGTGAATTCTCATAGCTCTGGTTTAGGTGGTATGTAAATATGCATTTGTAAATGGAAAACTCTGTCACATGGGTGTGAGCTTCCTTTGACTATAAAGGGATGTTTACGTGACGTTGTTTAACCACTGAAAATATTTTACGCATTTTTGTGGGTTATTGAAATGACAACGACGACGGCATTTTTTATGTTGTTGTTGTTTTTGTGGATTGCAGTAATGTTGTTGCCTGTACACAAAATTTGCCAAGAATGTAAAGGAATAAAGTTTCCATGTTTAGTACTTTGGTGTTAAATTAACCTTACTAAAAACATGGCACCCTTTTGTTGTTTTATGCAAATAAATAGCAAAATTTTTATCTTAAATTTGGGAGAAACATGTGGTAGGGCTGCACAACATATCGTTTCAGCATTGAAATCGCAACGTGTGCGTCCGCAATAGTCACATTGCAGGATATGCAATGTTGAGTTAGGATTATAGTTGACCAGAAACCACAGGTCAAAACACATGAGGTTTGTAGAGTCGCTGCAGAATTGAACCACAATAGAGTGAATGTTGGTCATTTGTATACATTTTTAAGGACTGTTACTGTGTGAGCATTTTGAGATAGTTTAAAGCATTTAGATACATGAAAATGTCCCTTTTGTAACTAATAAATATTAATTTTATGGGATTATTTAAATGAAGAAGCCTCTTTAATTATTCAGTTAATTTGCCTGAATGTTGTTAGACTCCCTAGAAACCCACAAAGCACTGTTTATTTCACCCAATCTTTGCTCCATTGAGTTTAATTATGTACATCCCCTACAAAATCATCCTGATCAATAGAATTGAATGATTTCCCAAATAAGAGTTTAGTTCTATATATCTCAGAGATTATTCCAATATTCATTCATTCATTTTCTTTTCGGTTTAGTCCCTTTATTAATTTGGGGTCACCACAGCGGAAAGAACTGCCAACTTACCCAGCATATGTTTTACGCAGCGGATGCCCTTCCAGCTGCAACCCATCTCTGGGAAACACTCATTCACACTTTTACACTACGGACAATTTAGCTTACCCAATTCACCTATACCACATGTCTTTGGACTTGTGGGGTAAACCAGAGCACCCTGAGGAAACCCACACGAACGCGGGGAGAACATGTAAACTTCACACAGGAACGCCAACTGACCCAGCCGGGGCTCAAACCAGCGACCTTCTTACTGTGAGGTGATTGTGCTACCCACTGCGCCACTGTGCAGCCCTATTCCAATATTGTGCAGCCCTAGTATGTGGTTTACAAAGTGAAATATATATATATATATATATATATATATATATATAGGGTTGTTGCCAAAATTTTCAAAAACTCAAAAGAAAAAACTTACTTTGTTGTACTATACTGTCATGTAAACATCAAAATGACCAACGTGTGTGTTAAACGGTCAGGTGGCCAATACTATCACTATAAACATTAAACTTATCCTACTTAACACAATGCAAAAATTCTGCTAAAATGATTCCTCCATCCATCAAAGGACAAGAATAAACAGATCTCATATGAAAGTGACTCAGATAGCTACTTTGTGGGAAGTCTGTTTGTGTAAAAACATTTAAAAACGTTCCCCAGTGCATTGAAAAATCCCAAAATAAACACAGATCAAAATTTCCATCATATGATCTGTAAGACTGAGCAGCTTATTTAGGAGCAAACAAGTTTTGCTGACCACATGATTTTAATGACTGCAGTCTTTTGTGATAAATTGGATTTAAAAATCATATTATAGCAACAATTATTATGCATGAAAAGGAAAACCAAGGCTTGCAGTCACTCTAAAACGTGTAAATGTGTTCTCAGGACAGGTAGATTTCTATAAATACCCCAAAACAAGCTGGGAACAAATGTTATAAAATTCATACAGTCGATTATAACATGTGATAGTCAAAACAACCGAATCAATGTAATCTTTCTGCTTCTATCTATTAAAACAAATTAAGAGAACACGTTAAGATTCTGTTTCTGTGAATTTACTGGACATAAGGTAAGGATTAGAGTAAATTATTAATATTTGTTTTAATCTATAAAGGTCTGATGACGTTTCTCCCACATTTATTATAACAACATTGCCATTCTGAGCTTTTTTTTTGTTTTTTTTCTGAAGAAGACAATTGGTCAGAATATCAAATGTTTCATTTTGTTGTGATAGAAAATCAGATGTATTCTAACAAAAACTACTTTCTTAACACTTCTGCAGCTAAAACATTGGTGTTGTGTTGTAAAGAATAAAAACATGTCTGAAAACAGTAACTTTTTGTTGCAATTTTTCATGCAATATCTTACATTTTAAATTGGGAGAATATTACAGAATGAAATAAATGATATTTTAGGCTACTCAACTGAAGAAAATGCAGAAAAACGAATGATAAAGAGGTCTCTCAATTTTACTCTATATAGGCGACACTGTCATGATGTGTCAAATATACATTATTACAGTCTAATTCATGGTCTGCAAGTTTTCTCGTGTTATTTATAAAAAAAAATTGTCAGTAGCGTTTCACGTGTTTTCATGAGTCATTGTTATGCACAAGAGCTGCATAATGGAACGCCCAGTATATACGGAAACGTTCATAACGCATGATGTAAGTAGACTACAGTACATTATGCAGTATGACGCACATTATTGGGTGTCGTTCATGATTATTGTGTCAGTGCAATTGTTGTCATTTTGAATTCCATGCAATTAAATAGTGTGCATGGCAACATCCTACTCACGCCTTTATGGGCAAATATTAATGCGTAAAAACGTTATAATTGGTTGTAACAGTGCTGTAAGAAAAATACAGAAAAACATACAAGGACTAGCTACTTATGTTTTTATATATAAAAACAAGGCTTACCAAGTATTAGGCACGCGATGTCAAGCAATATGAAAGGGATTCCTCTGGTTTCAAACATCTTGTCAGTGTCCTTCCGCGCGTCAATTTTGAAATTAAAGGCTTTATTTAAGGCGTCCTCAGTGTTTTCTTTGTAAACAGGCTGACTGTAAACACTTCTAGCGGTTTAGTTATAGAGAAATAAGCTGCAGGGACGCGCACTAACGCGAGTCTTAATAACATTGACCGCGTAATGGCGACTAATAATCATCCAGACAGCAGAAAGAACGGGCTGTTGGGTCGAAGTTCCTTAGATATGATGACCATTTCAGCGCAGGAGGTTAGGAATAAGCGATGACGAGCCGGTGTGCCGTGTTTCTGGCAGCGGGATTAAAGGGAATCGGGTGTCTTGTGGCTCCACACCTCCGCAGCTTCTGCCCCTGCTGTCATGACTGAAAACAGCTGACGCGGATTGCATCCAATCGCGTCTCTCAATGATTCGATGACCACGCCCTTAGGACACGCCCACGAGTATTAGCTCTGTATCGAGTCAAAAGTAAAAAATCGACCTATATGTCAGAAGAGAAAACATTTGTTTTTGTTGTGTAAATAATAATGACCATCATTTTTTTAAACATTATTCACTGTAGACATGCATCCACTAAAATATCATTACAATTGTTACAAGTTGTATGCCAAAAATATGTTTTTAGAGCATGAATGATATGACAGTAAAGCCTAATAAAAATGTCTTACTAATAAAAATAATTTTAAATAAGGACAGGTAAATGAGTTGTAGCCCAAAGGTCAGAAATAAATAAAATGATTAATGCAGGGATGCCCAAACTTTTTGTTATGAAGAGCCAAATGCCATTGAGAGCCGTGGATTAAAGGTAAATATATCAAGCTGTATAACTGTATGTCCTCATTTATTTCAAAATTAATAAAAAAAAAACATGACTTTAATCAGATTAAGTAATGCATGTTTTATATATTTTTACACTTTATAATTAACCTATTATAATGAAAACATAGGAATTCCACTTATAACACAATGGGGTTTAATGCCAAATTTACAACATATAATTGTAACATTTAATCAAAGCTGTTTTTTGTAGCTTAAAATAAATCAAACAAATGAAAAGTTTGTATGAAAGTAATTTACTCTAACCCTCCTAAAAACTCTCCCACTCTTCTCTAATTGGATGGCGGGCTAAATTAAAGGTTGCTATGTGCCAACTTTGGCCTAGTGGGCAACATGGGCCTAGTCTGTCTGTCTGTCTGTCTGTCTGTCTGTCTGTCTGTCTGTCTGTCTGTCTATATCTATCTATCTATCTATCTATCTATCTATCTATCTATCTATCTATCTATCTATTAATCATAATAATTATATATACACGTATTATAAACCGTTAGTCTTTATTCTGTTTCACACATTTATCACTCTCTAGTTATCAGCCATCTAAAATAATAATAATAATAATATAATTTATAGTAATAAATGTCTTTAATATTAAGAAAAGAAGGTTGTATAAGGCCTAGTGAGTGGTCTAATGTTTACAATGTTTTAAAATGTCAAAATAAAATAATGTAATCATATAAGAAAAAAATTGAAAGAAGTTTAAAAATAGTTTTATAGTAAAATTGTAGACACTCAAAATACCAATTTAAACCATGTAGCGGTGTTTCTTTTTTAACAAAGACAAAATGTCACATTATGCTAATTGGTCCAACAATAATTATAAAGTGGTGCCATGTTAAAAAACGTGCAGAAAACACATCACATAATGAGCTGCCTAAAGCTGCCATAGAGTGCCTAAAGTAAAAAAAAAAGTGTCAGATTTTAGTTCTTTATGAAGAACTGTTGTCTATTGACTCTGACTTGATTTAGGTAGCTTTCCTGTAATGCTCTTAATTTATTTATTTTCATACACGTTTATACACTTGTAATTTACTTACCCCTTTCTTTGTTTTTTGTTAGTCGTTTTTCTTTTTTTCTGTAATCTCCTAAATGTGGTTGTATATTTTTATTCATGAAATAATAAAAAAAAAGTAGCTAAAGAAGTTATAATGATGCAGTGCTGCCATCTAGAGGTGAAGTCTGGAAAAAATATTTCTATTTAAATGTGTAGTAAAAACGTAAGAAAATCAGTCACGTTTTTTATTACGTTTATTTTGCTTTGTTCTAAAGAACAAAAAAAAATATTTACAATAACCAGAGTGAATTCTCCCCAAATAACATATAAAAAAGAAAACAGACATACAAGCTTAAGTTTTGGAGATGAAAAAGTTCCCAATAAATATTTTTTAATAATCTACAGCTCTTTGATATACCTATCAAATCCGTTTTCTGCATGATTTTAATTAGCAAATCTAAACGTTTTGCAAGGGTTCTTTTAAGGTATCGTTCATCAAAACATGAAAATTAGCTGTTGTTCTCTTCAATAGACCAACTGTTTCACCTCATAAAACCACAGAGTCAGGTAGGCCTATAGTCTGCTTTTATTTTACCTGTATGTAAGACTCTCAAAATGCCAGCAGATATTGAGTTGCGTAAGCACCACAGTTTCAGTGTTTAATTTTCTTTGGATACATCTTTGATAGCCTGGGAATGACAGCACATTTTCATATTTTTGAAGGGAACTATCCCTTTAAGTCCTCTTGATATTGTTAATTTTTCTGGTCTACTCATCGCAAGCAAACAAAGTCAGTTGTACAAAATTTCAATTAAATAAAGGGCTGTTGCTATCACAACTCACATTTAGGATTTGGTTTCCAATTATAAAACAAACTCTAAATTTACATTCGAGTATAAAAAGAAGTTTAAAACCGTCAGGTCAGTTTTACAATCGACACCACAAGATGGCGACACAACATTAATAAACCAACGGCGGCATAAAAATAAATCGCAGT
This sequence comes from Danio tinwini, assembly GCA_903798205.1. Taxonomy (NCBI): domain Eukaryota; kingdom Metazoa; phylum Chordata; class Actinopteri; order Cypriniformes; family Danionidae; genus Danio; species Danio tinwini. The sequence continues at coordinate 3,415,587 of CAIGQZ010001492.1, read as the reverse complement.
TCGTTGAACCACTCGTCATATAAACTGTCTAAATACATGCATGAAGGCCCTTAATCAACGATTCACAAGTAGCAACGTATGTACCAACATTATAAGGCATTTTCTTCCATTCTTAAAAACAAAAAAAAACCAAGTCTACTCAAAATGTAAGCCTAATTTGTAGGCTACACAATGTTTTCCATCAATGTAACCCACTGCTCATTTGAAGTGCATTACAGACTCATGATGTGATGCATCTGGATAATACTACTGTGGATCTTTTTGTAGCACTCTAAAGAGACTTGAATGTCCTCTGTGTTCACCCACGCTTCACTATCTTGTCTTTAGGGAATGTCTGTCTCCTGCTATTCTCCTGTGGCGTCTTATCTCAGAGTTTGGCTTTGCGTGTGTGTCTGCGTCGGATTTACTAAAACCAGCTCTTCACTGAAGGCAAAACTGTATAATTCCCTTTCTTCCTCTTTAATGCCTAAGGAAAACCATTTTTTTCTGTCGACATCTGTTTGCTTTGTTGTTTCAGACCAAAATACTTTCCTTTTTTTGTAGAACACAAAAGGAGAAGTTTTGAAGAATGTATAGGTTGCTCTTTTCCATGGGATTCCAGTACATTTTGAATTCCAAAATGCAGCAAAAGTACAATGAAAGCGTCATAAAACCAGTACAAACTTTGTACAAATTCTTTAAAATGCTTTTTAAATTTTGAGATATAAATTCAAACTGAGATTTCACTAATAATTGAAATTATTATTATTTTAAATTATCTGAATTATGAAAAGAGATATTATTAATTTAACAAATCAATGTTTTTTAAATAAAAAAGCACAGTTTTTCTGGTTAACAATTTTAATTTAATATGAAAAGAATTATATAATGAATTTATGCCATTTTGCGTTCTTTCTGAAGCTTCACTCGCTACTCAATCTAATAAGCATGGAAAAGAACAGCCAGAGCATTCACTTCCACAGAACATCAAACACAAAAGTGCGAGTGAATGAGGACAGAACACTTGATTCAAGGGTGCTGCATTTAGCCTACAGAAGTGGTAGCGTCTATCAAGCTTTTTTGGCTTTGCTCCGTTGTTTCTGTTTCCGGAGGTGCGCCTCAATTTCGTGCCGGAAGAGTAACATCCCCAGCTGGCCGTGTGAGGCCTCGTTCATGGCTTTGGACTGCATGCACATCTTGTACTGATCTGGAGGCAGTTCATCAGCGCAGCGCTTTTCATGCCACAGGTGGAAGAGGCCGCGGGACGGAGCCCGAACCACCAGCAGATTACTGTGAAGATACTTCCTGTAGAGGTGCACGTCCTCACCGCCCCAACCTTTTATGTCCACATCGAAACCACCTGGAAGACAAAAAGACCATCAGAACAAAGCATGACAGACAACATTATCAAACTTCAGGGGCCCTTAAAGAGATAGTTCACCCAAAAAATGAAAATGTACCCACTCAAGTTGTTCATTCTTCAATTTTTCTCCTCTTCAAAAACATAATTTACTCTCTCTCAGCTTGTTCCAAATTGATTTGAGATTCCTTTTTTTACAGTTGGAACAACAAAATAAGATATTTCGAAGAATGTTGGGAACCGGTAGCCATTGACTTCCATATTTTTATTTTTTCCTACTATGAAGGTCAATGGCTACCGATTTCCAACATTCTTCGAAATATCTCCGTCCTCCTTAGTGTTCAGTTGAAAAAAAGAACGAAACTGAAACCGATTTGGAACAAGTTGATGGAGAGTAAATAATGACTGAATTAAATGGTTTTTAAGAGTAATATGAAGATTTGAAGAGTTTTATTTTTTAAAGGGACATTTTACCCAAAAATAAATATTGTCACCATTTAGCCCGTCACACATTTTTAAAGGTTTGTATACTTTTAAAAAAAATTCTGTTTAACATAGAAAAAGAATATTTTTTGAAGTAAGGTTTAATTTATAAAAGTGTTGGTTCCCTTTCAGTTGATAATTACAGTTTTTGACCAATCAGTTAAGTGGAAGTCAATTGGAACCAAAACCTTTTCCATTCTTCAGAACATCCTCTTTCATGTTCAGAAAACAGAAACTCATACAGGTCAATAAATGATGACAGAAGTACTATTTTGGGTGAACTTTGCCATTAAAGTCCTCATGAAATCATTATACAGTTTTTTAGATGTTAGTATTAGTATGTTAGTCTTAGGGATACATATATAAGCTAGTATGCTTCAAAACAGTGAGACAATTTGCATTAAGAAGATATCCAAAACTTGCAGTTTGTCACTTCCGCCTAAATGGATCAACATTTTTTTGGACATCACGTTTCTCATTAAATCTTCTAGCCAATCAAATGCTCTAGAGTATCTGACATGTCCCACCCTCTTCAAGATGCTATTGCCATATTTATTTGAGCTTAACCACTCTTACTGGCAAAGCTGTGATAAAAACAAAATGCTATTGGCAGTTTTTTCAAAGGGGAGGAGCTACTCTATGTCCCGCCCTGTCTTCGTGTTTCAGTTCGAATTACGTCACACAAAGCACTTCATTTGATTTTTAAGAATGTTTTGTGAATCTAAAACTAGACCTTGAGGAAACATTTCTTATTTACAAAAGCACATTTAAAACCATATTATGGTTAATGTGGCCAGATGCAACAATAGTTCGTCTGCATTGAACTGAAGAAAAAGGAAACTTTGAATAAACATTTTGTTTAGACACATAAACTGTTGTTATTAAAGGGAAATGTCGACTTCCCTCGAGACAAACAGCTTTATTTTCATTTCCTAAGTACTTCTGTTTTGTTATACAGTTGTTAATCGTCTGTCTCTTTTGCATTAGTTTTGGGTAATTATCATTGTTTGTTTCTTGTTATTTTTATACAGATACATGACCTTTATTTTTAAGGACATTGTTACATTGATCAGATAAATGTATTATATTTTTTCGACATTAATGATAATAATTATAAAGGAGCAAAGATGAGCACATTATACTGATTTCTGAAGGATTATTTGACACAGAGGACTGGTGTAATGATGCTGAAAATTCATTTTTGCATGACAGAATAAATAACATTTTAAATTATATATGAATATAATATATATACGACTATAAAATTATTATTATATATAATATAAATATTTATAACCATTTAAATCTACATATATATTAATATAAAATATATAAAAAATACTAAACAGTCACTTTAATTTGTAATATGTTTCAAAAAATATTGTAATGCTACTGTATTTACCATAGTTAATCAAATAAATGCAGCCCGAGGAGAGCATAACAGACTTCAGAAACTTGAAATATAATAAATAATAAATTGATAAAAAATTGAACCTGAGATATTCATTTGCAGTTTATGCTATTTTACTTCTACATACTGTAAAGGCTCTGTGCTTACTGTTACAGAATGACCTTTAGCGTGATATTTAGATCTGGTTACGAATCCAGTTCTAGACAGATGAGCAACTTTATCCTTCATTTCTGAAATAATGCTCCGAACAGCTGCTCCTCATTTCCATCAATGTGACCGGCCATTTAAATAAACATAAATTAACTTACTTCATGTAAATTCATGTCAACAGCTGCTAAAAAGGATGTCTGTTTACCTATATTGATGAAATCAGATCTGTATTGGCAGGTCATTCCAAAGCCAAAGTCCCTCCAAAAGCCAGTGTCTTTCTTAATGATCTATAAAAGAGTCACAAAACAAAACTGAACACAAAAACCCTCTTTGAAATGTTTTTTTTACAGGGGGCTAATAATTTAGTAGGGTTAATAATTCTGACGTCAACTATATATTTCATTCATTCATTCATTCACCACAGCAGAATGAACCGCCAACTTATCCAGCATATGTTTTACACAGCGGATGCCCTTCCAGCTGCAACCCAGTACTGGGAAACGTCCATACACACTCATACACTATGGCCAATTTAGTTTATTCAATTCACCTATAGCGCATGTCTTTGGACTGTGGGGGAAACCAGAGCAACGGGAGGAAACCCACGCCACCATGGGGAGAACATGCAAACTCCACACAGAAATGCCAACTGACCCAGCTGCGACTTGAACAAGCAACCTTCTTGCTTGCTGTGAGGCGACTGTGCTAACCACTGAGCCACCGTGTCGTCCTATATATATATATAATAGCATAAAAGTATTACACTCTTAAATGCTTCATTCTGATTAGTTAATGAACATTCTTAAGTGTGCTATTTTTTTCCCCGGATAAACACTCTATTATAGTTCCAGGCAGGTCTTGATCGCATTACAACTCCATATCACTGTGCTGAATAATTTTATTTATTATTATTAACATCATATCCAACATCTGAACAGTGTCTTTAGCTGTGCTAATAGGAATAATTATCTCTGATTGAACAAAGCACACCCATTATTGTATTACTGTTTTACTATTCTCTCATTGATGCATCTGTAAAAATGTGAGCATTGTTTTATTTTTTGCAGTAACCTTTCAAGCATCATATGTTATGTGGCAAATTCACATAGTGAAAGTGATCAGTGGCTCAAATATACATCCAATGAACAGTGAATAATATACAGTGAGGCAAATAAGTATTCAACACATCACCATTTTTGTACTGAACTACTGAAATGTATTTAATACTTTATATAAAAGGCATTTTGGTCATGGCAGCTTCAAGACGCCTCTCACATGTAGAATGAGGTCACGTGCATTGCTCACGTGAGATTTTTTCCCAGCCTTCAACAGAGTGTAAAAATCTTGATGGTTCTGTCGATTTTGTCTATCCAAACTGATCTTTAATTTGTATTTTCTATTGGATTCAAGTCAGGTGATTGGCTGTGCCATTCTACAGCTTGATTTTCTTTCTCTGTAAGCATTTGAGAGTTTCCTTGGCTGTGTTTTGGATCATTGCCTTGCTGAAATCTACTCTGGTTTCATCTTTATCACCCTGATAATGTAAATGTTGGACTGAAGCATATTCATTTACAATGAGGAAGGGCAGAGGGTTGCTAAAGAACTTCTGAGAGATTTCTGCTGCTGTCTGGGCTTTCGCTGCCTTCTACATCTCCCTTTCTTCATGTGTTCAATACTTTTTTCCTGCGTAATTTTGAATTTATTACACATAACATAATTTGTACACTAATTAGATTTGTTTTCTTTTCATATATGTATTTATTTAGTTGTTACCAACATCTAGTGAAAATTTCAAGTCAACAGCACCTTTAGAAATATGTTTTCTGGAAAAAAAAACGGTGACGTGTTGAATACTTATTTCCCCCAGTGTAACTCTGATATGAAAATAAAAATTGAAATGTTGCAAAACTTAATTATCGTAATTACAGTACGAAAGATTTAGACTAATTGATTTCCCTCAATTCAATCAGGACCGGCAGCTGTGGTAAAAAGTCACTTTGGCCTCATGTCTCATGTCAGCTTTGCGCATTATCGGCACATTCAATCAGGCTCTTTATAATCTACACGTTCTGAATATCAATGCCAAACGACTGCGATGATTATGTGTCCCATCGCAGCGCAGCATTTAATCACATCAAACCTGATGAAGCATTTTAATCTCCAGATGAAATGAGTTGCGTTACCAGCTGCTGGTCCACAGGCGGGACGTGATCGTGACTGCCGTAAATCACAGCCGGGTTATACTGACTGAAGAGGACTGGGTAAAACACTTTCTTTCCTTAAAAAAAGTTAAAAAAAGAGAAAAACAATGTGATTACACGGCTGGATACGACACAAGCAGAACATATATTCTTCATTTGAATGTATAAATTTAAGTATACAATCAATCAATGAATCAATCAATAGTTTATTTGAATATTAAAGTCTGAGTAAACCGGAAGTTGGTGAGACTTTTTTTTCAGCGTGTTGATGTACTTCAACGTAAACTGAATATTGAGTAGGGGGTGGGGCTTTCTTTTGTGCATCATTTTCTCATAGCAAACTAATGGTAAGAGGGGTGTGGTTAAGAATATTGATATACAGATGCTATGGAAGCCATCAGGTTGACATTAGCAGAAGGACCGCCACTCCAAAGGCAAAAGCAAAGGTCAGATTTTGATTGAAGATTACTGAAACATACTTCTTTTCAGCGGATAAACTTGCACTGATTATTTATTTACCTTAAAAATAGCAAAGTGAGCTATCAAAATAAACAGTGTAAATTTTTATTTCAAGCAGACGTTAAAAATGACTTCCAACACAGCAAAATCATCTGAGTAAAATGTACTCAGTTCAGAGAGTATTTGGTCCCTCTTTAAATAAGGGCAAACAGGTTGGTAAAAAGTAAAGCTGCTGTTTGTGGAGTTGCTTAAAGATTTTGAGAGATTATATTTCAGCTGATTTCATCTTAGGCTGTGACTGAAGTGAGATGTAATTTTGCGTTTCTCCTCTGTGTTTCCGCTTATTAACAGCAGGTGTTCATCATCAGTGCTCAATCACCCCCTAATTAATCCTTTTATTTTCATTACCTTGAGTAACTTTAACTCAATTTAGAGTGGGACCAAATACTATCTAAACTGAGTCAATTTTACTCAGAGGAATTTGCTCTGAATGAAACGCCTTGACAACAGTTAACAGTCCATAGAGAAGTGGTTCAGATTAAAGGAAATAAGTTCTGAGAAAAGCCCTAAAAACATTTGTGTCAGACAAGGCACTCGATTTAATATTTGGTTTCTATTGAAAGGCCATTATTAAGTTACAGTTAATTAAGTTAATTATCAAAATAACATTAGCGAATGTCAACATATGGATGAAACAATGCTCCGATTTCATTCAACTAAGAATATTTAAATAAATTAATAAAAAGAAAAAATTAAGTAAATAAAATAAAAAAGCTTCTTTCAAATAGGTAAAATCTAGTGATTTGAAGGACAGTGGCAAATTATAAAGACTTAAAATGACAATTAATCAGTATTTTAGGGCTGCACTATTGTCCTAAAACAGATACTTTTTAATGTCATCAAAGAATTGTTGTTGAAATTATGCCTGATAAGATGTTTTGGTAGTATTACACTTTGTTTTGATTCTTAAAAAAACCATTTCAACTTATGATGACCCATATTTCACGCTCAGTATAACAGCATTTATTTGACCATGTACAGTTGCAATCAGAATTATTCAACCCCCTGATTTATTAGCCCCCCTGTTTATTTTTTCCCCCCATTTCTGTTTAACGGAGAGAAGATTTTTTAACACATTTCTAAACATATTAGTTTTAATAACTCATCTCTAATAACTGATTTATTTTATCTTTGACATGATAACAGTAAATAATATTTGACTAGATATTTTTCAAGACACTTCTATACAGCTTAAAGTGACATTTAAAGGCTTAACTAGATTAACTAGGCAGGTTAGGGTAATTAGGCAAGTTATTGTATAATGATGGTTTGTTCTGTAGACTTTGCAAAAAAAATAGCTTAAAGGGAGTTAATAATTTTGACCTTAAAATGGGTTTTAAAAATTAAAAACTGCTTTTATTCTAGCCAAAATAAAACAAATAAGACTTTCTCCAGAAGAAAAAAATATTATTAGACATACTGTGAAAATGTCCTTGTTCTGTTAAACATCATTTGGGAAATATTTAAAAAACGAAAAAAATTCAAAGGGGGTTCAATAATTCTGATTGCAACTCAGAATTATTGAGTTATAATTTTAACATGCTGTCCTCACACTCTTCTTATGGTTTATGTTTAAAAACAGCTGTGCTGCTTCATATTTTTGTGGAACCTGATACATATCAAATGTCTGACACAAATCAAATTTAAAAATAATGTTCAAATTTAAATAAAAAAGCTTATATATTAAGCTTATAACTATATTAAGCAGCAAAAACAGTATTAACACTGATATTAAGAACCATTGTTGATAACTGAGCACAAAAAGCAAATAGTAAAATGTCAAATAATGCTCTGTTCTCTCACCAGGCTGAGCGTTCAGACGGCACGTGTTCAGAAAGTCAGCAGTGAAGATGATGTCCACGTCACAGAAAAAGAGCAGAACATTTCCACCCTTCCAGGCTCGAGCTCCAACATCCAGGCCTCGACCCCGAGAAAACTCCTCATTCAGCTGGATCAGGGTGAAGTTTCGGAAGTTTAGCTCTCTGCAGACAAACACAAACATTGGTTTGACTTTCCATCTCAAAAAAAAAAAGTTTACTACAATTATATTTTAATTAAACAAATATTTAACAAATCGAGTAGATGCCTTGTTAACTTTAGCTACACTGCTAACAATTTCCAGTAAAATCTACAGTAACATACTGGCAGCAACCAGTACCAGTAACTTACTGTAAATCAATTACAGCAAAAATACTGTATTTACATTTACAGCATAATTTATCTTGCTGTACATGTATTTACAGTAATGTATATCTTTACTGTAAAATATAGTAATTTTCACAATGCAACTTTTAAATACAGTAACATACTGCATTACTTACCTACAGTAAAAAAGTTTATATTACAGTAAAATACTGTTATTGAAAAAGATCGTTAACAGTGTATCTTCAATCAAACAGAAAAAAAATTATTTCTCCTTAATTGTGTTGTGAATGAAATATAAGTTTAATTATAATTACTCTCAACAAAAGGGATCGACAGATATATATTGAGAGTTGTATTTTAAAGCTTTAATGTATATAAAAAGCACCAGGAATTAATATGAACCAGGGAAAAAATATCAAGCTCTGATATCAACCTTTAATAAAGTGTATTGTTGTTTTTTTCACTTCAAAAATACACAAAAAGAGCAAAGTAATATGACACAATGCATAAACGTGCATTAATCACTTATACTCAACAGTCTACATGTGTTTGCTGCCTCATTACAAACCTAAAAATTTTCATAATATACATGTTAAATTAACAAAAGATACAATTGAACAGACTTGATGCCTCTCTGGGATGCCGCTAAATATATATATAATCCGTATATCCTGCATTATGTGTTCTGACGAGCCATAAACAGATGGCTGGTGGAGAACTGCATTTAAGGTAACAGTATTTTAGTTGTTTTCTTTTATGTAAAAACCCTAATTACATTACAAGTCGACCTTACGAAATATTTTAAAAAGGCAGTTTATGACTTAAGTGCACTCTTTTTGTAAAGTGTTACCAGCATTTATTGAACAAAGCATCAGTTTTTCTAAAATATTTTAATCCTATATGAACACATAGAGTACATTGCCACAGAAACTATTAATATGTTTAGCTGTTTGTTTTGTTCAAAAATAGATGCGCTGTAATTGATGATGTATGGATTTTACAGCATGACCTGCATCATTTCTCACGGATAGACATAATATCAGGCACGTGGCTATGAATACAATGAGTCACACACACACACACACACACACACACACACACACACACACACACAC
>CAIGQZ010001492.1:3393992-3406214 GCA_903798205.1 Danio tinwini | reverse complement strand
ACACACACACACACACACACACACACACACACACACACACACACACATAAAAAGATGATATATAAAAGCACAGTGCCACACACAGTGCAGATAATACCTGCTATTAAAGCCATGCAGCTGTCTTAGCAAGAAGAGGAAGAACAGCTTCCTTTACAGTGATTCACCAAAAATGCAGCACTATGCTATCAACACCTCTAATTTATAACAGAGATACTTACAGAGTGCTTAGAAGTCTTAAGTTTTTAATATCTGTATATCAACATCTATGGAATAAATTAAAGGATCACTGAAAAATGATCAGATTCTCTGGATTTACGGTTAGTTGTTTTTGAGCAAAACACTAAATGTTATTATATATTATATATGACAACTAAGTTTAACCAATTGTCAGCTAGATGTTTTTAGTAAGATAATTAAAATGAAATAAAAATTGTGATAACTAGGCCCACACTGAATCTGCATGCACAGAAATCCGCAGACTTTTTTATTATTTATTTCTTGAATTAAGTTTTTAGTTATGATACTCCTAAAGTCATTCCACATAAATCCGCAGATTCTGTCTATCCCTAGTGATAACACATCCTTGTATATATTTTATTTCCTTGTATATCTTTAAAATAGAAGTGTAATAATTTGTTGTTTCATTTCAACACATTTTTCAATTACTTTTGTGTTTTATCTTTTCTATAAGCATTATTTAAAATGTTGAAGTCATCACTAGAACTAATTCTAATTCTTAATTAAAATACTAATTCTAATTCTAAGTAATTCTTAAAATATGCTTTCTATGTATGTAAGATAAAAGGGACATCTCATATTTAACTCATACAAACATTTTATACACTCACTGGCCACTTTATTAGGTACATCTGTCCATCTGCTTGTTAACGTAAATTTCTAATCATCCAATCACATGGCAGCAACTCAACGCATTTAGGTAGACATGGTCAAAATTATCTGCTTCAATTCAAACCAACAAACTGAGCATCAGAATGGGGAAGAAAGGGGATTTAGGTGACTTTGAACGTGGAATGGTTGTTGGTGGCAGATGAGCTGGTCTGAGTATTTCAGAAACTGCTAATCTACTGGGATTTTCATGCACAACCATCTCTAGGATTTGAAGAGAATGGTCTGAAAAAGAGAAAATATCTAGTGAGCGGAAGTTCTGTGGGCAAAGATGCCTTGTTGATGCCAGACTGGTTTAAGCTGAAATAAAAGGCAACAGTAACTCAAATAACCGCTCGTTACAACCAAGATATGTAGAAAAGCATCACCTAACACCATTCTGGTTGTATCAACGGTTCAGGCTGCTGGTGGTGGTGTAATGGTGTGGGGGATATTTTCTTGGCACATTTTGCGCCCATTAGTACCAATTGAGCATTGTGTCAATGCCACAGCCTGAGTATTGTTGCTGACCATGTCCATATGACCACAGTGTACCCATCTTCTGATGGCTACTTCCAGCAGGATAATGCTCCATGTCCTAAGGTGCGAATCTCTCAGACTGGTTTCTTGAACATGATAGTGTACTCAAATGGCCTCCACAGTCACCAGAAATCAATCCAATAGAGCACCTTTGGGATGTGGTGGAAAGGGAGATTCACATCATGGATGTGCAGCCGACAAATCTGCAGCAACTGCGTGATGCTATCATGTCAATATGGACCAAAATCTCTGAGGAATATTTCCAGTAGCTTGTTGAATCTATGCCACAAAGGATTAAGGCAGTTTTGAAGGCAAAAGCAGGTCCAACCCTGTACTAGTAATGTGGACCTAATAAAGTGGCTGGTGAATGTATATTCACAAACAAATGCTGTTCTTTTAAACTTTCTAATCATCAAAGTATCTGGAAACCCTGAATCATTGTTAAGACAAAAATATAAGAGCAGCACCACCGTTTTCAACATCAATATGTAATGTTTAGTGAGCAAATTTTTTAAATGTACAGTTTAAGTCAGAATTATTAGCCCCCTTTGAATTTTTTTTCCTTTTTTAAATATTTCCCAAATGATATTTAACAGAGGGAAATTTTCACAGTATGTCTGATAATATTTTTACATTCTGAAAAATTCTTATTTGTTTTATTTCGGCTAGAACAAAAGCAGTTTTAAATTTTTTAAGAACCATTTAAGGACAAAATTATTAGCCCCTTTAAGCTATATTTTTTTCGATAGCCTACAGAACAAACCATCATTATACAATAACTTGCCTAATTACCCTAACTTGCCTAGTTAACCTAATTTATTTGGTTAAGCCTTTAAAAGCTGTATAGAAGTGTCTTGAAAAATATCTAGTCAATTATTATTTACTGTCATCATGGCAAAGATCAAATAATTCAGTTATTAGAGAGAAAAGTTAATAAAAGTATTATGCTCAGAAATGTGTTGAAAAAATCTTTTCTCCGTTAAACAGAAATTGGGGAAAAAATAAACAGGGGCTAATAATTCAGGGGGGCTAAAAATTCTGACTTCAACTCAGTTCAACTAAATTTAAATCTTATCATAAATTGTAAAAATACATATGCAGAATACAGAATGTGGGTTTGAGTGTGTACGTGTATACCATACTGGTACCACTTTATAATAAGTTTGTATTAGTTAATGTTAATGCATTTACTAGCATGAACAAACAATAAACAATATTTTCTACACTGTATGTTCACGTTAGTTAACGCTAGCTAATGAAAATACAGTTGTTAATATTTGTTTATGTTAACTCATGGTGAATTAACTAATATTACCAAGCATGAATTTGGATATTAATAAGGCATTAGTAAATGTTGAACCATGATTAACAAAATGCCACAGAGGACACAGAAAGATAGATAAAAAAATATTAAGATTAACAAGCAAGAAAAAAAACAAGTGACTATATAAAACTGCTTGTAAAGCACCTGCCAGATGTGGTCACCCGCTGCTCTAATTGGCCCAACACAAAATATAGGCCAGCATGTCTGACTAAAATAAAACAAGCACCTACTTTCTGTGACCGAGATTCATAACCCTCGAAAACATTGCTGCAGCCCATGGGATATGTATCACACCGAATAAATACCTTCCAAACCAGACATTGTTCACATACCCAGGCAAAAAATGTTCAAGAGCTGCTGGCTGATGCAGATTTATAGCCACAAATAGTATGCAAACAAGATTTGATTTAAGTCACATTAGCGGAACGGGTCTGGAATACAGCCTGGGGTATTTCAGCATGCATGCATGTGATTTTCGGTCTGCCCAAAACATCATCATCAAATATTTCTTTATGATGCTGAGTTATTTTCAGAGGTTGGTGACTATGCAGGGCAATCTTATTTCCATTAGTAAAGTCACTGTGTTTTGCATTTCCACTTTAGCTTGCTAAACTATGCATTTATTGTCCTAATGAAGACATAAAATAGATCTTTAATGTTTTATACAGGCTGTTTTTAATGAAATCTTTATGATTGTTTTTTAGTTTTGAGTGGTTCAGACAGCATGGAATACTGTGTGATTTCAGTAAACAAGGCTTTGTTACATCATAAATGTTTCTAACTTTCATCAATGATTTTACTTGATCTCAGCTGCATAGATGTTCTAATAAGACATTAGTATATTTGATAATAAACACTAATAAAGTGTTGCTAAGACATCCATAGAACAAACAAAACATGCCCTAAAATGAATAAAAGTTATAATAATAAAATATAACATTTCAATGATTAGTTTAAATGATAAACTAAATGATTAGTTAAATACAAAATCAAACAAAAAGTGCTAAGGGGTACCTTAAATAATGTGTCACTGCTCTATAGGCAAGGGATTCATCAGAATAAGCAAAAGAAAAACAAAACAAAAAAAACAGCCCAAGGCACTCGAAAAATTTGAAAAAAAAAAACTTTTTCACACTTTTTGAGTGTCTTGAGCTGATTTTTGCTAATTAGTTAAATACTTTTGATAGATTATGCAAATTTCAATAAAACATCTGTAAAAGAAGTTAATCTATTTGCGATGAATCTGATTCAATTGATTTAACTGATTCGAAGCTGAATTTCTCCCATCCATAGAGCAAAGTCATAACTGTATAAATAAATATTACAGGTGTGTGTTACTAAATGCGTTTATAAGAGTATTTTTGGGGGGTTATAACATAGTTTTAGATGATAACACTAAATAAATATTTAACTACAAAGACATCCTGTATTTACAGTTTTTCTCAGTCGCTTTGGTTCATTTCTCACAACACTATTTACATTTGCACAACAGTTAATGCATTTCTCAAAACAATTAGTCATGTGTGCACATCATAGTAGCAGTTTCTCATTCCTTTCAACAAATTGCAAATGCTTTTGGACATGCATCAATTGCTTTCATACAACTCTCTGCTGTTTGTAACATTATCATTTGCTGATGTCATGTCAGTCAAAATGAACTAAACTTGTGAATGCTGATTAGTCATTCCATATAAAACTAATAGACCTCATTTCATTACTTGAGTCATTACATACAAAAAATGTTGAACTAGTTGTCAAAATCTGTCAAGCTCATTTTATAACAAACAAAAAAAATAATTTTCTGAAAATGTTTAAATTAAACAATTTGATGAATGATTTACAGACCTGTATGTTGTAGGTTCAGTTCCAATATGTCCTGCAGTATTGTTAACAGTTGTGCACAGCTCTACCCAAAGGGAGTTTATGTTTGTTGTAAATAAGGGTGTTTATTCTTTTGCACAATGCTGTGAATAAATTAGAATTGTAAAGAGCGAATGCAGTAAAAATGTGAAACATACATATTCAGTGTCTTGTACTCAGATACCTCACTAAATGCAGTGATGTCTAACTTTACTGTAGTTTTCAAATGGCTGTGCAAATAGTATAGGCTATGGTGCTGTCTTGAGCATTTTCAGGAAATGTCACCAAAATCAGACTTTTTTGCATTGGAAAAAATAAACAGAGTAAACTGTCATAATGAAAACATGACAAAGCCATTTGACTATCTTGTTCATAAACAATAGTGGCAGGACTTTGCATTTTGATGACACTGACACTTTCATTGGCATGAATACTTGCTTTTGAGGAATGAGCTCTCCATTTTGAGCAAGTGAAACACTTTTGCAGGTTATCCACTAGGTTTTGCAGTTTGTACTTATTGTTTTGAGAAATGAATTAACTGTTGTGCAAATATAAATAGTGTTTTGAGAAATGCACCAAGCCACTGAGAAAAACTGTAACATGTTCTGAATGTGAGCTGCAGAGAATCAGTGTCTATTTAATGCTCATAAACCATTGAGAACAGCCTTCCTTCTGACAGCTGTTTTGGAATCCATGCTGGCTGTGATGTGTCTTTCTAGTAAACACCAACACCTGCAAACACACACACAAGATAGATAGATAGATAGATAGATAGATAGATAGATAGATAGATAGATAGTGTGAATGAGTGTGTGCTGGAAGGGCATCCGCTGCGTAAAACATGTGCTGGATAAGTTGGCGGTTCATTCCGCTGTGACGACCCCGGATTAATAAAGAGACTAAGCCGAAAATAAAATAAATGAATGAATGAATAAAAAGGAATGCTATACAGTATATCACATGTAAATAATCACATTCACTCAGCTGTTCTTCCTCTCATAAAAATGTACATAATACAAAAAACTTTTAATTTCAAAAAGGCAAAATGAGCATGCTGATCGGAATAAAAAACAAGGGTTTTTAAGACACTGTGTGGTTGTTTATCATTTATTTATTCCCTTGTGCCATCAAACTTTTCTAACTAAACTAAATCACAAAGACTGAGCAAAATCATATATATGAGCAATATGGGAATGCTTCAGGACTGTTTATCAAATATGGCCATAGAAACTAATTTTATTATTTTTTTAAAATACTTTATTTGATTATATTAGCTAAACTTGTGACTAAAATATGCCTACATTAATAATACCAGCATGTCTGATCATGTTTATTAGTTGTTTTATTATAATCAGTGCTTAGACTGCCAAATGTATGCAAAGTGTCACCATCAATATTCACGTGAGCCAGGTTTGTATAATGCAGTGTTACTTACACTCTCCTCTCGTCTCCTTCTCAAATGAGCACAAATTATTCATGTGTATTGATTCACTTTGCCCAGCAGATACAGATTTCACATCTACCTCCTTTTCTCTGTGCAGACAGATGCTAACAGACTAAGCGATGAAGGATCTGAGGATTGCTAATAAAGCAACATATGTCTGTATGCGTACAGTATGTGTGTGTGTGTCTGTGTTGTTTCAAGAGAACAAGCATGATTTGTTTTTTGTTTTATATGACTAATTTTGCTTATTTGAAGTACTCGTAGGATCTTGCTAGGTTTAGAATTGTACTGTGTAAAATGTCAGTTCAAGAATGCACTTAATTAAATAACAATTCAATTTAATTTAAAAACCCTGGGTTAATCATGAGAGTAAACCTGAGCAAGTTAACCCAAGTTTCAGTTTTGCTAATTTTCCTTGCTCCTGTGCATGTAGGTTTTAGCATTGTACTGTGTGAAAGATCAGTTTATGAACACCCTTAACCTGTATATTTAACCTTATGTTAATTATGAGTGTGAACGGAACAAGTTAACCTAGGTTTCAGTTTGCTCTTGTAGCACTTGTAGGGTTTTGTAGGGTTTAGAAGTGTACTGTGTGAATAATCAGTTTATAAACAGCCTTAACCTGAATATTTAACCCTGGTTTAACTATGAGTGTGAATGTGAGCAAGTTAACCCAGATTTCAGTTTTGCAGATTTCTTTTTGCTCTTGTAGGATTTAGGATTGTACTGTGAAACATCAGTTTATAAACACCCTTAACCTGAATATTTAACCTGGTTTAACTATGAGTGGAAATGTGAGCAAGTAACCAAAATTTTAGTTTTACAAATTTTCATTGCTCTTGTACATGTAGTTTTTAGGATTTTACAGTGGATTTAACACACTTAAACTGATTAATGACCCTGGGATAGTGTGAATGGAGCAAGTTAACCCTAAGATAATTATGACTGTGAATGGGAGTAAGTTAACCCAGGTTTCAGTTTTGCAGATTTATTTTTTTTTTTGCTCTTGTAGCACTTGTAGAGTGTTGTAGCGTTTAGGAGGGTACTGTGTGAAACATCAGTTTATAAACACTCTTTACCTGAATAATTTACCCTGGGTTAATTTTGAGTGCGAACAGGAGCAAGTTAAATTGGGATAATTATGAGTGTGTATGGGAGCAAGTTAACCCAGGTTTAATTTTTACATGAGTTTATGAGTGTACTGTGTGAAACATCAGTTTATGAACACCCTTAACCTGAATAATTAACCCTGTGTTAACACTATGTTTACATGGACACCAATAATCAGATTTTAATATGATTAGGACAATACTCTGATTACGAGCCACACATGGCTGTTTGACACTATTCTCTGCAAGAGTCAGTGAAGTACCACAGACACCTGCATTGCGAAATGCGATTTTCTCCCATTCGGTGTGCGGTATCCAATTCGATTAAAACTACACTCTTCCATCACTCCTTAAAGGCACAGTAGGTGACTGTCTTCAGAAACATGTTTTGATGTGCTGGTTGAAAGTCTCTTCATATTCCAATAGTAATGATTAAAGTAAATGATCTAAATGTATTTATATGTATGTTTATATTCTGGGTAAGGCATAAGACTAAAAATTGTTTATCCAATTAAATATTGTCGGGCCGACAATACCCATAATTCTGATAAGTAGCCAAAACTGTCAGCAAATGCAGATTTGAACAACTACGCACCCATTCACGCAGATCTGCCGTTTGTGCATACACGTGCTGTGCGTTCATGTGCACACAAGACAGAGAGAGCGAAAGAGTGGTAACATGCTGAATCAAACCTTTTAAAATCCTGAATCAATATTGGTGTTACTTTTCCACACTTCAGTGATTCAGGAAGCGTGGCTTTGGATGGCAAGGGAGGGACTCTGTTTCAAAGATATAATGCTAATCGGATAGCATTGTGGCAGATCACCTACTGCACCTTTAAATCATACTCACATCCAATACTTTAGTTTGTAAACTGACGCAATGACATTAATCAATCTATGTACTATAACTTGTAAAATGAGATCATGAAAGGAACATCCAAAACTACCTTAAACACCATAATCATATTATTGTCTTAATCAGATTAAGGCAAATAATTTGATTACTGATGTCCATGTAAACTTAGTCTATGAGTGTGAATGTGAACAAGTTAACCCAGGGTTCAGTTTACATTGGGTTAAGAAGTGTGAAAAGCCCTATTTTGCAGTGCAGACAGTGATTAGGAGACATTCATGTGTTGTTGTTAGTGATTTAAGGCAACAAAAGTGAAACTTACTTTCCATAAAGTGGGACTGTCACGTCAAGCTCAGCTTTATGTAAATGAACCATTGGCTAGTGCAGCGTAAAGCTGCAGCAACTGTCAGACACTGCATTGGATTGTGTGTAAAGTAAAGTTAATAGCAAATGTGAGCAGTTTTTCTCTGTTCAGTGATTTTTCTCTGCCAACATGCGTATATCAGAAAAATGATGTGTGGAAAATTGTGTCATAACTTGAGGGCATTGCAAGTGGGTTTTATTCATGGATTTACAATCATTTGTCTTGTTTATTATATAATGCAATGTCTACTGCGGCAATACATTTACGAATGTCTCTTCTTCAGAATGTGAATTTTTATCTGCGAGATCTGCAAGTATTTCAGAAAATAAAATGACATTTCTTTATTAATCTGGAACATTGATAAGGTTGGTGATTATATTATGATACTTAACATGGATAGTTATGTTGAAAATACAATTTTGAAGTGTGATCACTGAAGTAAAAAGAAATTGTATTTCAGTTTTTCTTCTTTAAAATTGTTATTTTCTTTGCTATTAATTATGCATTTCACTAGCAGCTTCTAAGTGAAAATAGTATATGAACAAGTCCATAAAAAAACAAAAAAAAATGATTTATTTTCTGTGGTAATTAATTGAGATACTGTCATAAAGACTTATTTAAGGAAAATACTTTTAATTAATGCAGATCCAAAATTATCTGTAAACACTCAGAATAAGCTGGAATTAATATTCAGAAAATTGTGGAGAATCCACTTAGTCAAAAGTAGAGATAGTATTAACCTTGATTTTTGGAGCACAGAGAAGGCAGCGAATTCCCACAGAATGAATACGAGTTGAGCTGATTATTGACCCTCCCCTATCCTAAAATGTACAAGGCCATTTCTCTAGCAAATCCTCTGCAAAAGCACCCCAGTGTGTGGGAACAACCTGGTCATGCAAGACAGATCTGAAAACCATTTTGTCCACTCACAATTTAATGTCTTTGCATAAAGAGAAAAGCCATTTTCTGCCTGTGGATTGAGAGATATCTTATCCGCTGCAATGCAGGGAGGTTTCCAGCATGACCCTGGCGGAATTCCAGGCAATCTACTGCTCTGTTGATTTCATCTGCCTCTGAGCAGTATCTGAAGTGACCTGTTATTTTCACGCTGGCTGGAGGTCAAATCCAACTGCAGTCTAACTGTGCAGATTCACTGACCTCCATTCTGAAATCACGAGAGTGCAGCTGAGGTTATTATGTGCCAGCAGGTTTATTATGACAGTGTCAAGAAATATTTGTCTGTGTTCATTTAAATATATGTAATGTAAGTGTAAAAAATTTATGTAAATCTTAAATTGTATCTAAATAAAGGTTGTATTTTAAATATATTTATAATATATTTCACACCTTCTCAGCCTCCTGATCCAGTATGTTCTCCTGATGTTTTGACTTCCACCATGGTCTTCAGAGGCTGAGCCTAAATGTTTTCACCATGTCCAAACTACATTCGATGCTGCAACATGCAATAAAAGTACTTTTTTTCCATGTTAAAAAAGTTTTTGTCCTAACCATCTGTGACAGTGCCACATTAAACGTCTATTTTAGAAACCGCGTTTCTATTTCTGTGACGTCACGGCTGAACAGAATAAACTACTATAAAAATGATCACCTCAGGTGCTAATTGCGTGGGTGATTTAGTGTTAAATTCTACTAATGTGAGTTTGAATACCATTTTACCTGACATTTATTGCCATACTGAAAGCAGAAGCAGATCGTTTACCTCAGATCTCAAAAACAAAAAAACAAGCAAATATGTAGTTTGACAATGAATGTTAGAACTGTGACTACAAGAAATGAAAGCTTTAGCGATAGTTCTGCCAGGAAGACTGAGATGTTACGTCAGTCATAATAATTATCTCGTCAGCCTATAACAACCAAGCAAGCTATATATAAGCCCATCTAAACAATCTGTTAAGCTGTATTCAGGTGATGTTGCGGAAGTTTCCCTCCATCCTCCCCACCACCACCACCAGGTCGGCCTCGTCTCCGCTCAGGGGGTTGGCTTCGCTCTGCCTTCATCTTCAGGCAGGATCTGCCAGCTCATCCAGAATTCTGCACCATAGACGAGGCTTATGCCAAAGGACTTTATGAAAGGATCGAAATGAACTTACACTTATGCAAACAATTCACAATAAATGTTTAAACGTTTATCTGCCTCCTGAAAAGTCTTTCTATAAATACAACCCAGGCTCATTCTGAAAACGTACAGATATATAAATTTCTGGAGAGCGGCAAATATGTCCCAGGAGCTACGTTTTTGCAGTTTTTGTTTTTGCGAATCCACCAGAGGATGCTGTGTACGCTTTTTGAGATTTCAAATTTCTCTCGCACGTGCCATTTGCACCTGCTTATCTCACGTAAATCCACCAGAGGCCGCTATTAACTGACTGACCGATCGACTGACCCACCCTCCTCCTTCCCTAAACCTAACTGATAGTGCTTTTAAAAGCACTGATTGACCCACCCACCCACTTCTCTAAACCCAATCGACAGATTTCAAAAGCAATCCAGAAAAAGAAAAGCCCTCACCTGATTTTTTTTACCACATTTTCACATTTTACTACATTCTCACCCTGTTATTTACTTGTTTGTTTTATTTTTTGGTTTCTGTTTTTGTCTTGCCCGCTTTCTGTAACTATTATTTGCCAGACTCAAACTCCGTCGTCATGGTCAACTCCTCTCAGCGTCTCTGGTAAGCCGTCCATACAGAGGTAAGCAGTCAGCTAGTAGCGTAAAAAGTAACGGCATCATACCGCCTACAGCGTTCACTTTAATGGCGAAATGCAGCCATACGTACTTCTGGCTACATATTAGCAATCTCCAGAAATGTTAATAGGGCTATGTTTTCAGAATGAGCCTATGTTGCAACCAATTTTAGTCACTTAGCATGTGCTTAATAATGTTAATGAGGTTTAATACATACTGATTAAATTATAAACTTATAAATAATAAGTTTGGTTGTGAGTGCATTCTGGTATTAAAAATTTTCAGATTGCTTGATGCTGGAATGTTTTAGACTTTAGTTCTTCAATCCCTCAGCTTCATCATGGTTTGTTGTTAATTGTGCCAGTGATATCACCCTGGTGCTTCCATCTTTTAGTTCCACCTTGGTCCTGTGATCCAGTGATATCACCCTGGTCCTCTGGCTCCAGCTTTTAGCCTTCTAATATTCACCTAATATTATCTACTTCAACTTGTACTCTGGCCGCCTCTCTCAATCTGTTGGTCCAGTAAGCTCATCTATGGATCTCCATCCCTCTGGCTCCCCCATGCGCTCGTCCTCTGCTGACTCCTGTATGGAGTCCTTCGTCTCTGCTGGCCTACCATGAGTCTCCAGCAGCACTATGGTCATCTCCTCTTTCAGAGCCTTCATGGTCAACTTCACCATGGTCTTTTTCTTCACAAAGGTCACTATGGTCATCTACAACCCTTGTATCTACAAAGCTTCAACAACACCTTAGTCCTTGCCAGCAATGTTTTTGGTTTTGTCCTCTTCTGATCTACTGTTTTAGTAAGATCTGGCATGGTTAATTCCTCTAAAAGCTCAACTGGGGTCTGTTCTTCTGTCTTTACCACAGTTTTTTCCTCTACTGTGGTCTTCTTCTCTGCCAGCTCCTTCAAAATCCCCACTTGGACTGTTATTTTCTGTATGCCACCAAATAGGACCTAATAGCTGGTAATGTCACATTTAATTTGTGTTTTGATGCTCTGAGTTCAGTTTCGTTATCTGTCCTTGGTTGCCTTGGTTATTGATTGGTTAATTGTCCTTGGTTTATCTCTCAGTGTGTGTGTGTGTGTGTGTGTGTGTGTGTGTGTGTGTGTGTGTGTGTGTGTGTGTGT
>CAIGQZ010001492.1:3381058-3393592 GCA_903798205.1 Danio tinwini | reverse complement strand
CACACACACACACACACACACACACACACACACACACACACACACACACACACACACACACACACACACACACACACAAACAAATGACCATGGGATTTTTAAGCTCTTTGCCTCCGCATCGTGCCTTTTAAATCCATTGATTTTGAAAATCCTTGCATTTAAAGGTGCAGTAGGTAATTGTTTTCAGAATTGTCTGGTTGAAAGTCTCTTCACATTCCAGTAGTAATGATTAAAGTAAATGATCTAAATGTATTTATATGTATTTTTGTATTCTGAGTAAGGAAGAAAACAAAAAAAGTTAAATTAATTAAAGTTAAATTTAATTAAAATTTGTCAGCTCGATAATTTCCATAATTCTGATAAGTAGCCAAAACTGTCTGTCAACAAATGTAAATTTATACATCTGCACATCTGTTCACGCAGATTCGCCGATGCGCGTTCACGCAGGCCATGGTCATGTGGACACGAGTGACAGAGCTAAAAACTGATAAATCAAAACTTTTTAAAATCCTGATTCAATATTGAAGTTACTTTTGCACGCTGGAGGAGGGAAGACACCATGGCTGAAGTATTTCTTTTAGACAGGAAATGTTAATCTTTAAAACTATTTTAGTCACGCAAAGCTGATGTAGATTGTGTTGTTACATTGTGTTTTTACAAAGGGGTTATAAGCACAGAGGTGTTGTTCAGCCACTGAAATCTTCTGGTGGATTGATTTAACTATTTTCAGTTTCATAAGGGACCTTTTACAGCATTGATAATGTAGATTTTTATTTAGTTTAACAACAAAACATCAGTAAACAGCGCTATTCCACCTAGCCTGCTTTACTGAAATGAAGTTGGTTTTATATTTACATCACATTGGTTGATTTTTGAACAATGACAACCTGTGTCGCGCTTCCTGTATTGTTTACCATGCTACTCTGAATATTCTCTCTGAAATAGCATGTAAGTAGTAATAAGTGTAATTCCTGCATGCCGCTGGTCAACCACTAAACATACAGTAGTCGCTTTAAGACAAAGCGAGTGAGAGTGAGACTGTTGAGAGAGTGATGACAAGTTTTACTTGCTAATTACATAACTGAAAACGTGTGAGATATAAAACAGTTTTTCCATTAGGAATTGTAGTATTATAAAGTACTATACATTTTTCTAACTTGCGAATGACATGATCTAGTGGGTTTCTGTCATCTTAAATGTGCGCGTTCGCAATTTCAGGAGGCATGGCTTTGGAAAACAGGGAAGGGACTGTATTTGAAGGATATTATGCTAACCAATTAGCATTTAAGCAGATCACCTACTGCACCTTTAATGAATCTGTTGGTTATTATTTCAGTTGTTCTTTTTTAATAAATCTGCAAAACTGTCAACAATTCTGTGTTTTTCTGTCAATATGGGGTGCTGTGTGTACATTAATGAAGAAAAAATTTGCTTAAATGATTTTAGCAAATGGCTGCAATACAACAAAGAGTAAAAAATTTAAGGGGGTCTGAACACTTTCCGTACCCACTGTATATAATACATATATTTTAACCACTCACAAATATATGCATACATGTCATTAAACATTCATGCTGACTCTGTGCATTTGATTATTACTCAGTATATTGTCATCATCTTTTATTAATGCAACTTGTTTAGCATATTAATATATTCATGAAGATGGGCATTTGAAGTCCTGCTTGATCTATAAATTACAGGAAATGTTTATGCTGGTTAAAACTGCTTTCTGTCTACAAAATCGTTCTGGTAGCAGAGTATGTGTTCACTTGATCACTTTAAAGAACCACAGTTTGGACAATACCCATAATAAATTGGGAAAGAGCTTATTGAAAGGAACTTATGACACCCCACCGGTTCCTACTTCTTTAACTGTACATTTCTCAGCCTTAACCTCAGCCTTATCTGTTAATTTGTGTGGGTACAGAAACTTCCGCAGACACGCACAGACACACACACACATACAATAATGTGCCATACCTCGATGTGTTCTCTAAGGTTCCTTTGACCTCATTTATCTGGTCCTTTCCAAAGTAAACCACGGTAAGGTGCACTCGTCCATCCTGCTTCACACACACCTCTCTGTAGGCAAGGCAAGGCAAGGCAAGTTTATTTATATAGCACATTTCATACACAGTGGCAATTCAAAGTGCTTTACATCAACAGGAATAAAAGAGACAAGTATAAGAAAAATAAAAACAAATAATAAAAATGATTAAAAAAAACAGATAAAAACAGATTAAATGTGTTAAAACAGGTTATAAAAAATGAAAAAAAGAGAAACACAATAGTGCTATCTGTTGGACGTAGCACAGTGCTCATTCAGTAAAGGCACAGCTAAACAGAAGTGTTTTAAGTCTTGATTTAAGTGTGCCTAATGTTGGAGCACATCTGATCATTTCTGGGAGCTGATTCCAGCAGCTGACTCCAGCAGCGTAGTAGCTGACGTAGTAGCTGAAAGCCGATTCACCCTGCTTTGACTGAACTCGTGGAATTTCTAGTTTATATGATCCTAATGATCTAAGTGATCTGTTAAGTTTGTATTCAGTGAGCATATCTGTAATGTATTTAGGTCCTAGGCCATTTAGTGATTTATAGACAAGTAATAATACTTTAAAATCTATTCTGAATGTAACTGGGAGCCAGTCTTAAGACCTGAGGACAGGTGTGATGTGCTCTGATTTCCTGGTTCTGATCAGAATCCTGGCCGCAGCATTCTAGATTTGCTGCAACTGTCTGACTGTCTTTTTGGGAAGGCCCGTGAGGAGGTCGTTACAGTAATCCACCCTGCTGCTGATAAAAGCATGAACAAGTTTCTCTAAGTCTTCACTGGAAACAAAGCATCTGATTCTTGCAATGTTTTTTAGATGATAGTTGCTGATTTACTAATTGCTTTGACATGACTATTGAAACTCAGATCTGACACCAGAGTCACACCAAGATTCTTGACCTTATTTTGTGTTGTTTGACCTTTAGAGCCAAGATACACATTCACCTTGAGAACCTCATCTCTGTTCCCAAACGCAATGACTTCAGTTTTCTCTTTGTTTAACTGAAGAAAGTTTTGGCACATCTAACTGTTCATTTCATCAATGCATTGGCAGAGGGGGTGAATGGGGCTGTAATCATTAGGCAGTAAGTGGCTAAGTAGATCGAGTGTCATCAGCATAGCTGTGGTAGGAGATTTGGTTCTTTCTCATTTGGTTCTTTCTTACACTGTAGATAAAAACAGCAAAACACAAACAAACAAACAAACAAACAAACACAAATGCTGTGGTCAGAGCTTATCTGGACAATCTCTTGCTGTGCCAGCTCAAAATGAACATTTGTGAACCATTTATATTGACTGAAAACTATGAAAAGGGAAATGAGTGCAAAGTATGTATATAGTTCCAAGGCATGCTCTTAATAGAACCAATTCATTATTCATAGCTGAGATATTAATGCCCTGCTATGCTTTAAACTAAATCAACTGCTGGGATCTTATTCCTAATACAGCTATTTTTTCAGGCTAAATGTGCTGAATAAGTTTTGTAACTGTGAGGCTCAATAAAAAAATATTTTTTTAAAATCAACTGTCATATACCAAAGTACGTCAAAATGTGTGTCATGGTCAAGACAAGACATTTCCAAATTCACAATAGAATATAGTTGGAGAACTCAAGAATCCATTATGTAAAATAATGCAAAATACATTTTTCTGTAATATTGCATTTCTGAAATATTTGACAGAGCAACAAAACATGTCTTATGTTTAAATATAAAAGTTACAAAAATATGTTTAAGCATAGTCTGATTAATATTAATTAATACCACCAACTTATCCAGCATATATTTTACGCAGTGGATGTCCTTTAAGAAAAGCACCCAAAGGAAACCCACGCCAACACGGGGAGAACATGCAAACTCTAGACAGAAATGCCAACTGACCCAGCTGGGGCTTAAACCAGTGACCTTCTTGCTGTGAGGCAATTGTGCTACCCACTATGCCACTGTGACACCCTATTCTTAGAAAATTAAATATACATATATTTTAAAGGCTTTTAAAGGCAAGTGTATCTGTCTGCAGACTGCAAGAGAGAGCTGTAACATGAAGGGGGCGTAACCTATCGTAAGTAAGAGGTGTAACTTGCTGTTATCGAGATCCCATTGAACCATGCGAGATGTCACAACAAGATGTTGTTGGCAAGATGTTGGAAATACTTACCAGGGAACATTTTCACCAAATGTTTTCATGGGTTTTCTCCAAATTTATCCACAACCTATTTATTAGATATAAAATTATATTCATTAATTTAGCAACTCCACTCCCTGACTTCTTCATCCATTTTGTCATGACAGTTAGTCAGTGTTGCCAGATGTAGCTGACAAAAAACTATCCGCACCATTGCAAAACCGCTCAAATTTTCTCTACCTGCCGATGTCATGTTTTACCTGCACAATCAAATTAAAATACGCCCAATTTGCCAACACAGCAGTTAGTCTACTCTGTGTTGCCCCCTGTGGTTGCAAATAACAGTACAATGGCGAGTGCGTCACGTATGAAAGCCTCTGCAACTCGAGGCTGTACGTTAGTAACTATGATGGTTGGGTTTAGAGTTGTGGTAGGTTTAGATGTTAATAACTGAGAAGGTTGGGCTTAGGGTTGTGGTATGCATAGACATTAATAACTGTGGAGGTTGGGTTTAGGTTTGTGGTAGGTATACACATTAATAATTGTGATGGTTGGGTTTAGATGTGAAGTAGGTGTAAACGTTAATAAATATAATGGGTACAGTGTCATCCTGCTGTCAACAGTTTTGACACGTGGGTCTCCATAACTTCAAGTTACGCCTTTACTACAAGTTACGTCCCTTTATGTAACGTACGTTAAATATCTGCAAACATATTATGGTATTTGTATACCTTAGAAAAGTCAAAAACGTACATACAGCAAATGTAAATACATTTTTCAAAAATCTATTTTCAAAAATATTTTAAAAAAGAAACTGTCGGTTCATTCCACTGTGACGATCCTTAATAAATCAGTGCCTAAGCTGAGAGAAAGTGAGTAAAATATATACATATATTTTAAAATATTACTTAATAAATGTCAAAACGTAGACAGCATAATATGAATATTATAAATTCAAGAATGCATTGCAATATGAAAAAAACACTCCAAGATGGAACAAATCTATCGAGTGTTGACCTAGAGAGACACATGTACCGATGCAGATGGTTTTAGATTTTGACAAGACGAGATGACCCTGTGGGGCACGACAAGAGTAACACACAAAGACTGAAGCCCTAGTGTGAAATTCCTGATCTGATGCAGCAACATTCTGACAGAAGTGTGCCAAATGTTTGGAGACGCTGCTGAACAAGATCTGTGTCCTTTATGCTCAACAGACAATAGAGATTTGGTTGCTTAGACTTCGGTTCTGAAGAGCTTAAGTGTGGGTTAGTTGTAGCCTACTGGTTCAGATTTTTTTATTTCAGAACAAAAAAATATGATATTTCTTGTGCATTTATTCAAAACACATTAAATGCACATTCACATGAAAATGTACAAATTTTAAAAGGAGACGTGTTTACAAACCCCACGCCTAACCCTAGCCCTTATTGGGTGATGACTAATGAGCAAATCATGTACAAATAAGATTGCACAAATGAATACAAATTAGCAACTAAAGCAAAAAGCCATCTCGCAGCCTGACCAGCTAAGACCAGGCTGGAAATGGCAGGAAACCAGCCTGGAATCCAGGCTGGTAAAACCCCCTCTAAAACCAGGCTGGTCGACCAGCTAAAACCAGCTGACCAGCTTAGGTTGGTTTAAGCTGTTGTTTTTTTCAGCAGGGATAAGATTGTGTTAAACATATTTTCATAACAAATCTTATAACTTAGCATCTAAACATGAATAAAATATCTACTGGAGTTATTTCTATCATAAGTGGCTAAACTGCACACACAGCACAAAGCTAAATGCTATGTTTGCTACGAATGCTACTAAATGCTACGAATTGCTGTTAGATTGTATTGAACATATTTTCATAACACACTTCATAACTGGGCATCTAAACATGAATATATTATCTACTGGATTCATTTCTATCATGACTGAGTGGCAAAAGTGCACAAACAACACAAAACGATATGCTATGTTTGCTACACATGCTACTAAATAATACAAATTGCCTTAGGATTGCGCTTTTTGCACTTTTTATGCAATAGATTGCATGAAACTAAACATAGAAACTTGGCATCTAAACATGAATATCTATAGGATTCATTTCTAGTATGACTGAGTGGAAAAGTGCACACACAGTACAAAATTAAGTGCTGAACTAAGTGCTGTGTTGTGTTGTGTGTACTACAAACATTATCTTCTATATGCTTCTCTATCATGTTGATGCCACAGCCCATTAGTTTGATGGGGCTGCTGGGATTGAGCTCATTCTGTACGTGAATGTAACCCACAATCCCCTTGTTTGTCCTGAGGAGAATGAGGTCAAAGTGTTTGCTCAACGCCTATTATATGACTCTTTAAGCACTGCTCGCAGGCACTAATTCAAAAACAGAAATTAGATGTAAAATAGGAGGTGGAGGCCGGGTGACTGAGACAAACAGATTTTGTAGTTTTCACAAAGAGATTACAAAATTGGACTTAAAAGCATTAAAAGAACAGTTGTTTTGTTTAGTATTGATTTTATATGAGGTTTGGGATGTTTTGGTTGTAGTTTAAAACCTTGCTTTTGGGGATTTTATTATTATCTAGAATCAAAAAGAATCTGAATTAGAAAGGGCTTTATTGCCAGGTATGTTTACACAGGAATTTGTTTTCGTGACAAAGCTTCTACAGTGCAACAGAATTACAGAGACAGGACAAAAAACTGATAATAAATATATTTTAAAAGTAGAAGTAAACAGTGAATGCAAATATACAAATATACAAATAGTGTATGTACAGGTATTTTACTACACTGTAAAACCCAAAAAGGCAACTCAAACCATTTGAGGAAACCGATTGCAACAAACCATTTAGGTTCAAAAACGAATCCTAATGAGTACTGTAAACTTAATCCATTTGAGTTAATGAAGTAATTTAAGCACAGTAAAACCCGATAAATGAAGAGAACTCAAACCAACTGAGTACTGTAAAACCCAATAAGTTAAGGCAACTCAAACCATTTGAGGAAACCGATTGCTACACACCATTTGAGTTAAAAAACAAATGTGAGTACTGTGAACTTACTGTGTTTAAGTTGAAGTAATGAGTAGGCCCACACGGAATCAGCGCGTGCAGAATTACGCAGATTTTTAGCCCATCATTAATTCTGTTTATTTACTTACAGTTAACTATTTACTGTTAATCTAATTGGATTTGCATTTTAAACATTTAATAAAAGTTAAAAAGATATAATTTTTTATTTCACATTTTAAGGTTTTAGTTATGATAGTCCTAAAATAATTCAGCAGAAATCCGCAGATTCATACCAAAAATCTCAGCAGAAATAGAAAAAAACGTCCGCAGATTCCGTCTGGCCCTGGCAATGAGGTATTTAATTAAATCATTACCTTCAACACTGAGTTCAAAACTCTTTTCAAATGAGTAGAATAAACTTTCAGTCAATTTTGAGTTAACTACACATATTTCATTTGATAAAGTTGACTGGGTGCTTTCACATCTGTAGTTCGCTTTATTTGGTCCGGACCAAGGGCAATAAATGACACATTGTAGCCTTTTCTGCCACCTTTGGGCCGCTTTCACACCACACTGATTGCTTTGGTCCGAACCAGTTGAAAAGAACCAAAATGCATTCATGTGACAAAATCCACATCACTCATTGGCCAGATGTTTTGTTAAACATATTTCCTAAACTGCTTTTCGATTGGTCAGAATTCATGTGTGGGAAAATGCCTATGGAACTCCCGCAAATAAACAAACCGGCAGGCACAAAATGTCGCTTTCACTATGGAGTGGTGACTGCGCTGGCTGATTGTATCCTTGCTCAAAGTATACTATATAGTTTGTATACATCACTAAGGCAAACTATACATTTCGAGAATGAAGCGCGGCTGTCGTTGGAAGGCATTGCAAACGGTGAAGGTGCATCGTACGTCACTTTAGGAGGAGGCGTGAATTAATTTAGCTAAACTGCAACATGGTCATCTTCCGGAAATATTACCAATGATCCATCAGGTAATGTTTTCCCCTCTCTCTCTATTTTGGTAAAGCGCTGTCAACAAATACTTTTCCTTCACATTCTGTAATGCACAGCGCATCGGCCTGTGGCAGCTGGATTAGTCCTAAAAGGCGCTGTACTTTTTGCGTTTGGGTCTGTTTTAGTTCGGACCATGTTCTCATCACAAACGATCCGCTCCAGGGTTTGTTTGAAAGCGTACCGAGACCACCTTTTCAAGGAGGTCTCGGTACGCTTTTTTGGTCCGCTTTTCGTGCGCACTCGAGTACGATTGCTACATTCACACCTGCCCAAACGAACCGTACCAAAAGGGAAAACAAACTCTAGTGCGATTCAACCGAACTAAATAAGGCAAGTGTGAAAGCACCCTTAGAGTGTATCTGTAACATTATATGTGCAACTGTAAACATTAGGCTATAAACAATAAGTAAACATTACAATTAAACAGTTATAAAATACACTACAGATAAAAAAGTGGATTTTGTGTGTGTTTGAAATGAAATGAAATGAAATGAAATTAAGGTCATGCGGTCACCTCACAGCAAGAAGGTTGCTGGTTCAAGCCTCAGCTGGGTCAGTTGGCATTTCTGTGTGGAGTTTGCATGTTCTCCCCGTGTTTGTGTAGGTTTCCTCCGGGTGCTCCGGTTTCCCCCAAAAGCCCAAAGACATGTGATGTAGATGAATTGGGTAAGCTAAAATTGACCGTAGTGTATGCGTGTGAATGAGTAGTGATGGGTTGCAGTTGGAAGGGCATCCGCTGCATAAAACATATGCTGTGTAAGTTGGCTGTGGTGACCCCAGATTAATAAAGGGACTAAGCCAAAAAGAAAATTAATGATTAAATTAAGTTAAATTAAATTAAATAATTAAATTAAATTAAATTAAAAAAATTAATTGGTGAGGTTTGGGATGTTTTAGTTTTAGTTCAAAATCATGTTTTTGTTACTGTTTTATTATTATCTAGCAATAAACATTCAACTAACAAATAAATAATAAATTTGTAACAATTTAATTTCATTTAATTATAACGGATTCTTTTATACTGTGATTAATAAAATTTTATAAAAAATTAAATAAAATAAAAAGCTAAATTGGCCGTAGTGTATGTGTTTGAATGCAAGTGTATGGGTGTTTCTCAGTGTTGGGTTGTGGCTGAAAGGGCATCCGTTGTGTACATCATATGCTGGATAAATTGGTGGTTCATTCCACTGTGGCAACCCCTGATTAATAAAAGGACTAAGCCAAAAAGAAAAAAAGTCTGATAAAGTCTGAAGTGGCCAAAATCTATTATATTCTTTGATGGATTTTCTATTTTGCTAGGACAAATGTAATCTATATTCAGTTCAACCAGTTTTAACCTGAGTCAATAAACTTGAAACAGTTAAAATGACTCTTCATTATTAATATATATTTATTTATCTTCATTTTGATGTAAAATGTCATTTAATTTGATTTATTACTTAACATTTAGCTGCATTTCATATTTTTGTTTTCAACATTTAACGCCTCTTGCCACAAATTCACAATACAACATTTGTGCTTTTAATTCTTGAAAAAATACTGCAACCTCAAACCACATCATTTCTAAGAAGATGAGAATGATAACTTTCTCAGTACTTGGTAGCGTTTGGAAGGGCATCCGCTGTGTAAAACATATGCCAGAGTTGTTGGCAGTTCATTCCGCCATGGCGACCCCTGATAAATAACTACTAAGCCGAAGGAAAATGAATGAATGAATAAAAAGCAGAAAATAAATGAGATAACAACGAGAAGCCGAATGGTCACCTGAAATTGTGCATGAACTGTCTGAATTTGTCAGCCCTCTGGGACAGCGGCAGCACAATGTTAATGGGCATGTGGCTTGTCTCCACTAGCTCGCTCTTCACCTTCATGAGGGGGCCGAAGGGTCTGAACAGAACCAGCCTGCGGAGCTCATGTTTGTGTTCACCGCG
Organism: Danio tinwini; assembly: GCA_903798205.1. Taxonomy (NCBI): domain Eukaryota; kingdom Metazoa; phylum Chordata; class Actinopteri; order Cypriniformes; family Danionidae; genus Danio; species Danio tinwini. Next base: position 3,383,457 of record CAIGQZ010001492.1, on the reverse strand, counting down.
AAAGGTCAACTCATAGAGCGAGCCCTTGTCCTTCTCAGTGCGAGCAAGCCCTGCAATAAAGACAACACATCAGCTACAGTGAAGAAAAGGAGAGCTTTTCTCCAGCACACACACACACACACACACACACACACACACACACACACACACACACACACACACACACACAAATAATGCAGGATTTCAAGCTCAAGGACAAATACGACAAAGATAAAAACAGCTGTACACAGACAGGAGATTGAAGGAAAAAAAACACACTTTCAGACTACAAATCACCTACTGCTAAAATACAGAAGAAATCAGCATTTCATTGCTCTTGTTTAATTGCAATTTGTTGTAAAATGCAAAAATGAGACAACTGTTGATATACAGTACACCAACTGAATGCATTTTTCTATAAATATTACTGTTTACCCCATAGGGTACTCACTGAAACACCCATTAGAAAAACCCTGGAGTATTACTGGGGGTTATTACAAGACTTTAAAAGAGTTTACACTTAGCTGATGATTGATATTAAGGTGTGTTTGGCCCAGGAGAGAGCCCTGAGCTCACAGGATCCTCGAGCCTAGGACTCCCTCCCGTTTTGTAGGGCGAGAGGGGAAATCTGAGGTCAGACAGGTCTCCAGAACTGCCCTGAATTAATTCTTTCAGCCTGTTCTTTGATTATTAGAGTTTGTGCATTGAAGCTTAGTACTAAATGCTCATAATTAGTAGTAGCCAATTAGTAGTAAAGTAGTGGTAGAAGTGGTAGTAGTAGTAGCCGTAGTCATTGTAGTAGTAACGATTGTATTTGTAGTTGGGATTGTTGAAGTAGTAGTTGTAGTAGTTTTTTTTTTTGTAGTAGTAGATGTTGTTGGTATAGTGGTACCAGAAGTAGTAAATGTGTCGGTGTAGTAGTAGTAGTAGTAGTAGTAGTAGTAGTAGTAGTCAGTGTAGTAGTATCAGAAGTAGTAGATGTTGTTGATGTAGATGTTGTAGTAGGAGTGATTACTGTAGTAGTATCAGTAGTAGTAGTAGTCAGTGTAGTAGTATCAGAAGTAGTAAATGTTGTTGATGTAGATGTTGTAGTAGGAGTGATTACTGTAATAGTATCAGTAGTAGTAGGAGACATTGTTGTAGTAGTATCAGAAGTAGTAGATGTTGTTGATGTAGATGTTGTAGTAGTAGTGATTTCTGTAGTAGTATCAGTAGTAGTAGGAGACATTGTAGTTGTAGTATCAGTTGTAGCAGATATTGTAGTAGTATCAGTATTAGTAGACGTAGTAGTAGTAGTTGTTGTTATGGCTGTAGTAGCAACAGCAATGGTAGTTGTGATATTAGTAACTTTCTGTAGTAGCAGTTGGTGTAGTACTTGTGATCTATTATTATTGTTGTTGTCCTTTCTCTTTACTGTCATCATTACTATCATACATTACTAGCATTGTCACTCTCTACCACTGACTGGTTTCTCTTTTTTTGTTTATTTATATCTATGACAACATGTCATAGGAGAACATGTAAACTCCACACAGAAACGCAACTGGTCCAGCCGGAACTCAAATCGAAGATGTTCTTGCTTTGAGGCAACAGTGCTAACCACTGAACCGCCATGCCACCCTGTCCTGGATTGATCTAGGAAAGAAGGGGAGGAGTAGGGGTGGATGGGGGATTCTTCAAGACAAAGATAACTAAGGTAAGAAAATCTGGTTATTTGTAGTGAGTTTGATTTCATCTGATTGGTAAATCAGCTAATACGAGCCATGGTCAATCATAAGCACGTGATCCTCTCGAAATTAGTTTAGAAATAAACTTCACTTATTTTTGGCAGTTTGTCTTTTTATTGGGATAGTAGATATGGACAGGTGAAGTGAAGTTGAATAGAGAGATAGGAGGGAGGGATTGTAAAGGGTGAACGAGGTGAATGTCAAACTAGGTATATATTACTTGAGCTATATGTCAATGCACTGACCACCAAGCTATTGGCACTGATTATTACAAGACCTTTTAACTTTTATGACTTACAAATATTATATTGCTTATACATTATATGTTTACATGGACATCAATAATGGAATTATTTGCCTTAATCTGAATAAGACAATAATATGATTAAGGTGTTTACATAAGTTGCTTTTTGAATGTTAATTTCACGATTCCGTTTTACATGTTATAGCACATCATTTGAATGATGTCATAGCGTCACCGCGCTATCCACATTTCCTCTGGAGTTTCATGGAATTTCAGGTGTTTCATTTTTAATTTGTCGACTTTAACTGCAGTTTGGCACTTTTAATTTCATTTGGGAACATTTTATGCATGCCTCCTGTGACAAACAAGATACTGGATGCGAGTATGAACTGCTGGAAGAGTGTTGTTTTAAATGGAATTTGATACTCCAGGCCGTATGGGAAAAAAAA
>CAIGQZ010001492.1:3362979-3380658 GCA_903798205.1 Danio tinwini | reverse complement strand
ACACCATTCAGCGTGACAGTCTTTATGATAGACAGTTAACGTTATGTGAACATTGCAGCATGATATGAACCACGCGTAGCTAACGGTAGTTAACTTATCTAGCTCTTATGGATAGCTCAAACTGCTGTTTTGTGTATTATATTATCTTTAACTTGACATGTTTGACAATGTAAACATTGGTTCTAAATAGGGTCACGGGTGGTCTTTTTCCTCTTCGCCATAAACAGTTGAAAGTGAAGGAGTCGAAGGTGAAATTTCTGGGTTTTCCATGTCTAAAACAAACTAAAGTGCTCTCAATGCAGGCAGGCAGCACTGTCTTCTTTGATCATCTGATCAATGAATGATTGATTTGTAACATTTTTATAATTGTAACGAGTAACTATGCAACACATAAAAAATCTACTGAAGTAAAAGTATTAAGCTCATCGAAAATATGTACTGAAGTAAAAGTAGAAGTAGGAGAAAAAAACAATACTCCAGTAGAGTACAGATACAACCTTTTTGTACTTAAGTACAGTAGGGAAGTAGTTGTTCTTCATTACTATACATCTCTGGTAACAACAAATATTTCAATTTTGTCTTTACAGCTAGACATTGATAAACTATGTATACGGACACAAACTGTCCAGCAAAGTATCCTTTTTTAATGCACAAGATGCCACAAAGTGCAACCATACGGTGCATTTCAGAGGCCAAAAGGCTTTACAAACGAGTTTATGAAGTGATCTATATTAGAAATTCAGACGTGGATTTGGACAGCAATTAAATCACCAGATGACCTTGGTGTTGGCCAAAAAGCGGAAGGTAATCTGGCCAGGGATTTTCACACAGCTCGTGAGAGAAAACACAGACATTCTGTATTCAGATTTATGTAAAATCACAGACTTCCTCTTTAAGTAGTGAAAATGCCAAGACATTCCTCTAAGAAGCAAAAGACTTTTTAAAAGACAATGACGACGTTTTTTAATGGTCATCAGTATGTTAAATCCTCAAAAGTATGTACATTTATAAAGCTATACTTTGTGCTATTTCATCTTTACATCAAATTACAAATAAAGTAGTTAATGTTTATGTGATTAATGTTTTTAATGCAGCGTCTGTAGGCAGGACAGTACATTTGACATTATGTTTTTATATTTTATATTAGATTTTTATATATATTTATCATTTTTTTAAGGTCATGAAAACACTTTGATGACTTTTTTATGTTCTTATTTGACCACATAAATGTATGAGTGCAAAAAAATACTCTCATTCACTGCTCTCTAAGTTCACCCAGCTAGGATGATTTCTGTTTCAGAGAAACATGGAAATGTAAAAAGGATCTATTACAGTTCAAATAGGACTGTAGAAAAAAAAAACGACTGTGCATGTACAGTAAGCAGGTTTTACAATAATTACAAATGACAGATACTGTATGTTACCTACAGGCTTACTGATTTATGATGTAGCCTATTGATTTTTTTATATAAAAAATGCTTCCATGCCCTCGGTTTAAATCGACACCTCAGGCATTTATTTGGCACCAAAATAAAACAGACATCTGCTTCATGATGCCGTGCATGTTTCTGTGCATATAAATGGATCTGTTTTGAACAAAATGTGTGCATTTGTATGGGAGATACAGCCAGAGAAAGAAAAGACATTCTTTCTTTGAATAAAAAAGCATAATTTGGTAGAAAAAAACAGGAAATGTTTCTCATGTGTGTCCTATTGTGCCCTTTTTGTGAGGTTTGGTTCTTTTCCTGTTGTAGGCTGCAAAGACCTTTCAAATAGCAAAAAGTGTGAAATATGAAACTAATGGTCAAAACCTGATTGGTACTATTTTAGCTGTGCATTACCCTAAAAATAACTGCACAACTTAGCATGTTGATCAATCAATCAGAACATTTGCTGTTTTTTTCCCCTATTGGAATATTTGAGCAAATTAAAACTCAATAAGACCACATAAAATAAGCTAATTTTAAGGACCCCCTATTATGGGTTTTTGAAAACAAGCTTCCATGCAGTGTGCAACAGAGCACAAAGGGAATGAAAACATCCAGCTGAGAGTTAAATCTGAAAGTGCGCTGTGTTTAAAACTATTGATTCTTTAACTAAATAGTTGAATCAGAGTTGAATAAATGAATTGACTTGGGTTCAGATCTTTTGCCTGAACGCATCAACGTCAATGCGGTACATCACCAAATATGAAGTGCTGTATCCGGTAAAACGTGAATGCGCCTTTCCCTTCAAACACTAGCTGAGCGCGGTGGATCATGAGACTGATCATAACACGAAGATGATGATCACTGTCAAATGGATATTCGGCTGCGGGGAATAAAGGGTTAAATGTCATTTAAAAGGTATTTTCACACCACAGTATAGCCAACCTAGTGCTGTGTTTGTTCCTGTCATTTTTCTGATGATTGATACTATAACTTATGCTGCAACCTGGGATTTGTTGGCTGTTTGCTATTAAAGGAAGCAGCAGCAGAGAATATTATGTATGGGACTTTGTCAGATATTGACAGGGACTTTGTCAGTAGCTGTTACAGTTCATATGGACCAGTTTCTTAATCCTCCGGATCATAACATGTAAGTGTGATTAAAATTGTTGCCTTGTTTTCTGTAGTTTACAAATTTTAGTTTATTTATAAACTTATTTCGAGAGGAGCACGCGCTTATGGTTGATAGCAGCTGGTCCTCATTAGCTAACGCAGGACTCACCAATCAGACGATTCCTAAATCACTATAAATAACCAGAGTATCTTACCTTAGCCATCTTCGTCTTGAAGAATCCCCCCTTCCACCCCTACTCCTCCCATTTCTTTGACAGGGCAACATATTTGCCTCAATGATGCTATCTTACCTGGCGAAATCGGCATTTCTGTGTGGAGTTTGCATGCTCTTTCCGTGTTTGCGTGGGTTTTTCCCTGGGCTCTCCGGTTTCCTCCCACAGACCAAAAACAAGTATCACAAGTAAATTGATAAAACTAAATTGACATCATAAACAAGTGTTGAATCCAGTATTCACACTCCATAGCTGATTCATAACCTACATCTACCATTATCAAGCAGGGGGAGTTCTCAAGACCTCAAGGCTCTCTCCCGGGACAGTATGCCAAACACGCTTTATAATCAATCAACAGCAAGGGTGAACTCTTGAAATATGTATTTAATTGTGTGTTGTAACTTCGCTCTGCGCAGTTTGTAATTACTTATCTATTATAAATCAATGCTCGTAACGTATCTCTCAGGTTAAATCTTTATGGGGCTGTTCACATATTGCGTCCAAAACCATGTTGAAAATGAGATGAGTGCTTCTTCCTTTACTGATTTAAATGTGTTTCTGAACTCGCCATTCTCAGCCATTTGTATTTGCTATGGCCATCATCAGCTGTTCGCGCACACATGTGGTCAATTGTCAACTTTTGCCACTGTGTGGATTAATACTGAATGTGTGCTGTCATTACTTGGCGTTAGCGTTAAAAGTAGAGTAATATGCTGGTGTTCAACTGCATTGCTTTATTGCACTCCTGCATTGGGTTCTCACATACTTTCTGCTCCTTCATAGCCACGGTGGGCATTTCTCTCTGTCTCGCACTAAACCCAGTCGACAAATTACAACAGAGTAGGTCATCAGACGAATCAGTGCAGATTAGCCTAACGCAAAGGAGGGGTTTGTGAACAAATGAATCGCTGAACAAATCATATGGAAGTCGTTGGGATAATAATAATGCATATTATAAGACAATGAAAGTGTTTTTTCATGCATATTAGCCTGTTGTTGGAGCCTCCCAGAATCAAAATATGACCTTATAATGCATAATAGGGGCTCTTTAATGTCTCAGCTGTTTCTCAACAGCAAAGAAACTTGAAACGAAAGAGAAACCCATCTGATTTCTCTCACGAACAAAAGATTGCACAGAAAAGCCACATATTTCTCATCAAAGATCCAGAATCCTGAGATATGGAGTTATCATAATAAAGAATAATTTGGACAGATGTTGAGATGGCAGAGGCAGCAGCCCGTCTGAGGTTTGGGTAACATCCCTTATAATAAAAGCATCTGGAAGGTGGTCATGCTTGGATTTACACTCTGTACTTTCATGCTTCTACAATTGATCCAAATAGAGCCTTTGGAGAGATCTGAACTATAAAACATCAACTGCAGACTGTTTAGGTCCCATATTTATGTTTTACACAGTGCTATAAAAGGCACAATGAGTTTTTGTTGAAAAAAACACACTCACACTTACAAGCTTTGCGCAAAACATTGCCATTCAGATCATACTTCACAGTTTCATACTTCATTAGTTTTGGTAGCACAGTGTGGGAACACTATATCATGATCTACACTGGGAAGTATGTGCATCTAATTTGAAATAAATTTGTGGGAAAGTTGCTATGGCGCTCTTAGTTGTTTTTAAAACTTTACATGTAATTGCACTAAGTGGTTGCTAGGGTGTTGTGGTTGGTTGCTATGGTAATGAAATACAGTTTCTAATATGTTTGGCAGATTCTAGTTCATGTGGATTGTTGCTTCGTGGTTGCTAGGGAGATGTGGATGGTTGCTAGGACAGTGAAATGCAGTTGCTAATGCGTTCCAATGCTTTATGCTGTTTCCAGGGTCGTGTAAGTGGTTGCTAGGGTGTTGTTCTGTTGGGCTGCTAGGGCAATGATGTGCAGTTGCTAACATGTTTTCATTATACAGTTTCAAGAGTGATTTTGGTGGATGTTGTGCAGTTGCCAGGGTAATGTAAATGGTTGCTAGGGTTAGGTGAATGGTTGCTAGGGCAGTGATTTGCAGTTGCTAATACCTTCTGGTTATACTGTCTCCAGGATGCCGTAGGAGGTTGCTAGTGTGATGCTATGCAATTTGTTATGTCTGATTGCTAGGGCAATGATGTGCAGTTGCTAACATGTTTTGTTTATACAGTGATTTTGGTGGATGATGTGCAGTTGCCAGGGTGATGTAAGTGGTTGCTAAGACAGTGATATGCAGTTTTACAGAGTATTGTGGGAGGTTTTTTTTTTGTTACTGGGTTGTTGCTTAGCAGTCTCTACAGTGTTGTGAGTGGTTGCTAAGTTGTTGTTTTGTGTTGCTCTGGTGTTGTGGGAGGTTGCTATGGCAATCATTTACAGTTTCTTATGTGTTATGCAGTTTCTAGGGTATTGTGGACTGTTGCTATTGGGTTGCTAGAGTGATATGGATGGTTGCTATGGCAACGATATACTGTTTCTAATATGTTTTGCAGTTCCTAGTTCTTCTTGTGGATCGTTGCTAGGGTGATTTGGATGGTTGCTAGGGCAGAGATTTGCAGTTGCTAATGTGTTCTGTTTTTGCTGTTTCCAGAATGCTGTAGGTGGTTGCTATGGTGTTGACATACAATTGCTAAGTGTCTATGTATGGTTGCTAGGGCAATGATGTTGTGTTGCTAATATGTTTGGATTATACAGTTTTACTGTGGCATGTGGGCCAAGCAAAACCTGATTGTATGGGCCAGAGTTAGGACAGAGAAATTTTGCTATATGGGTTTGCAGCTGCCAAAATGTCTGGAATGGTTGCTAGGATAATGACGTGCGTTTGGGTGGTTGTTAGGGTGTTGTTTTGTGTTCCTTTTGTGTTGTCGGAGGTTGTTAGTGAAATGATATGCAATTTCTAATCTATTCCGATTATGACGTTTCTTATTGTGGGTGCCCATATAGCAAAATATCTTTTGGCCCAGCTCTGGCCCATACAATCAGATTTTGCTTGACCCACATGCCACAGTGAATTATGATACATAACTGGACCAAGTCTGGCTTTAAGGGCCAAACATGGACCATATCTGGGCCAATTTTTTTAGCTGAGTTAATAACCCATATCTGAGCCTGAACTGGACCAAATATGTTGGTGTGTCACAACTGTAATAAAATTAGTTAACCCATGAAGGATAGCGCTTTAGGTGTGCTATGTGTGTGCTTTTTCTCAAAGCAACCTGATTGGTAGAATTTTTTTCTTTATTTAAAAAAATATTTTAAATGTATTTTAAATGTGGGTCAAGATAGGCCAAACTTACATGACCCACATATCAATTGTTAACATCTGGGCCAAAAACTACAATTTACATCTGGCCCAATTATTGTGTGCCGCCTTAAAGACAAACCAGGGCCTGTTTGATGCCAGTGCCGGATGAATGCCTGCTGTGCCAGATTTATGTCAAATCTGGGCCAGAGTTCTTTGCTACCTGGGTGGTAACTTTGAAGTACTAGAGTGTTGATAGGCATTTGTAAGATGATGAGCATTGTTTAACATGTTGCTGTGCTATTTCTAGGGCATTCTGGGTGGTTGCCATGCTGTTACCAGGGTGCTATAGGGTTTTTATATGACAGCAAAATGCATGTTGCTAAGGTGCTCTGACCCACATAGCAAAATTTCTCTGGCCCACACAATTAGTTTTTGCTTGGCCCACATGCCGCAGTGAATTATGGTACATGACTGGACCAAGTCTGGCTTCCATACAATGGCCAAACATGGACCATATCTGGGCCTCAGCCAAGTTTTTAACCCAGAACTGGGCCAGAAATGTTGGTGTCACGACTGCAATTAAATTGATAAACCCATGAAGCATTGGGCTTTAAGCATGCTATGGATATGCTTTTTTCTCAAAGCAACCTGATTGGTAGAATCTTTTTTTCACTCAAAAATAATTTAAATGTGGGTCAAGACAGGCCAATCTTACGTGGCCAACATATATATTTTTTACATCTGGGCCAAATACTACATTTAACATCTGGCCCAGGTCTTGTGTAGTGTACCACCTTAAACCCACATAGCAAATGTTTTCTGGCCCAGTTCCTGGCCACTCAATAACTTTTCCCTCGGCCCAAGTACCGCAAAAAATTACGGTCCTGAAGTTGCCCATAACTGGATTAAAGACCAAATCTCAGCCAATTTATTACCCTTAACTGGCCCTGAACTGGGCCAAAACAGGTTTAATATTGGTACCGATTCTTAGCTATAAGTTAACCATATCAACACCACTCTTTAACCAGAAACCCCAAAAACTGAGCCATAACCCAGCCTAATGTTAGCTAAACAATGTAAACAATCGCTAAACTGATCTGGGCCACACACCTCCCATCCACAACTGGCCCAAATGTTGTTTGTCGTCATGCATGCAGTGTCATCATTGCCATGCATGGCCCACATTTTGCTGACATTATGCATGCCAGTGCCGGCAACACGCCAGCAGTGCCATAATGAGGCTACATTTGGGCCAAGTCTGTTTGCTATGTTGGGAGTATTGTTTGGCATGCTGCTCTGATATTCAACTGAAAAAAGAATGTGGTTGCTAGGGTGTTCTGTTAGAAAGCAGGAATAATTAATATGTCCAGCCCTTCCTGCCTTCATTCCACACATAAAATGCATTTATGGGAAAAGCCGGGCCATTAGGGAAGCCATGTGAATCAATACAAGCTACTAACAGCAAAGACATCAAAGTGCAACCCACAGGGTCTACTCCACCTCACTAAAAGAACAGCTACGTTAAATAAGATGCAGGAATTCTTTGCGCAACAAGATCACGTGAGTTACCGAACATTGGTAACATTAGCTCTGGGTAAAACTGCACTTTTAGCATTAGCTGGTATCGCTTTCCATCTCCAAATCAGATTGTGTCACCACAAAATGGGTCCAGTTAAAGGAGCACTATGTACAGTTAGCCAACAGAGATAACGGACACAGGATAATGCAACAGCAGCATGTTTTGCTTGAGGGACCGGGTAAGAGAGGTATTTTGTGTGTAGAGGAGAGATATGCTTTCTGTAAACATTCCTGTTTGCTGAAGCATCGTTTCAGGCGTAATGGTCAAGGTTTTTTCTTAAGACCAAATATTTTTAGAACGTCCAACAATATTATTCAGTCTTGTTCAGTGTTAGCAAGGCAGCTGGGTAAATTGACATTGTGTCTGGACACTAAGTTGTAAGTTGCTACAGCCTCTGGCTAAGAACTGGCCTTGGCTCTCTTTGAATTCTTCACAAGCTCTCCATTGTTGGTGTGTGAAGCAGAGTAGGCCTATTCAATTATACAGCCGATAAAGAGCTCAGAGGAGACTCCAACTGACAAGGAATGGACTTCTATTTAAAGATACACCAAACAACTGAAAAACATTAAGCTGGCCTTTTCAGCAGGGATACTAGTTTAGTTCATGTATCATCTCACGTTTCCTTCACAGCTAACTGCATTTCCCTCATCTTGAAAGTTTGTACATGCGCATTTCATCATAGCTCATTTCTAGCATCTCAATTTTAGATACTAAACAAGATGCACAGCAACATGAATTAAGTATTTCCTGTAAAATATATAAACACAAACAGTGAGTGAGATGTGTTGCTTTCTCTCTGGAGGAAATGGCAGAGATGACACGGCTCCGAACACGATACAGCTGTGCTAGTTTCCTGAAGTCATCTCAGGATATCCTGGCTTTAGCGTGTTAGCATGCTGCTACAGGATGCTCTGTTGTTTTGCTTTGGTTCTGAGGGTGCAAGAATCACAACATAACATGCGACTCTTGCTTCAGAGATCCTTTTGAGAGACTTACTGGAAGTATGTCAGACTAGTGCTAAACTAAAATCTAGGATTTGCCAATGGTCCAGAGACTTGGCAAGTTTTCCTGTGGTACACTGTCAAAGGTGACGCGTGTAATCCCTGCAGTGCTAGCACATTCCAAACAGCCTCCCGAAAACTCAGAACATCCTTCCAAATCACTATCCACTTACACTATTGTAGTGGATGTAAGCAGTCACAATAAAACCATATTCGCTCAAACATAACTGAATCTTTTTCCAGTGTATTATGCAGGATATTACACTAAGTATTGTAGAAGTACCAATTATTAGTAGAACAGCAGAAGTAAATACATAAATGAACTCAGAATTGCGGGTACATTTCAAGCATTTTCCATTCATTTTCCTTAAATTATAATGATATTACAGTGCTCAGCATAACTGAACACACACCATTTTGAAAATGAATATTTGTATCCATTTCTCAGTGAATATAGGCAATGTATTTTGGTGCATTTAAACAAAACTAATTTATTAAACAGATATATTTATTAAAATTATATATTAGTCACCAAACATATTTAGAAATTAAAAGATATTTTAAATTCTAGCTAAATATTGCAAAAGAAAATTACAATCTACACAATTTCAACAAAATGTAATTTTTTTTATCCTCTTTTTTAAATTTGTATTTATTATTTTTCTATAACAAATTTGGGTGTAGTAGTTTTTGGAAAGTTATCACAAGTTATTTTGTTTTGATAAGCTCCAGAGTTGGCTTCAGTACAGACTAATCTAATGTATATGCACACAAGTAATATTGTATAGCTATTATAAATATGAATTTAAAAGATAGATTTGTGAGGGGTGTACTTACATATGCTGAGCACTGTACAACAAATGTATAATTTACAGTGAACTGAATCAATTATTAATGTAAAATGTTTCCCAAAATGCTTAAGCGTGATAGACAACATTTGATTATGTTTCTAATTATTGTTTAACTTATTATTCATTTTTAAACCACAAACACAGTTGACAATAACAGAGTTGACATTTTCCATCTCAAGATGCTAACTTTAATCCAGATACACATGGCATGTCTAAAACAAATATTGTATTTGTTTTCATTTTACGTTTTCAGAAAGAATAAGAACTCACCGAAACATCACAGTTGACATGTAATTATTGAAAATCCAAAATGGCGAATTGTTTGTAGATGTGTGCGCAAGTCTGTCTTCAGTGTTTTTTAATTGCTGTTTTCAAGTGCTCACTACAGCCTTTTTTCACTGCGCACATTAAGCGTTTTATGCTTTCTAATTAGTGTGTCGGACCAGACATCGCTTTTTTAAAGAGAAAAGAATGCAAACATTTGTTTATTCGATTTTTCTGGGTTCCTATACAACAATGTGGATACCTGGGACTGGCATGCCTTCTGGCAGTGTGAACTATACTGCTGACAAATCACGGACATACCTATGAGTTGATGAGAGATTAGCCTTTGATACTGTAACCAGAGGATGTGACACTGACAACAGAGGTGCGGATCTACATGCAGGTTTATTGGCAAGGTCAGGTAAGCAGTGGTCAAAACAGGAACAAACAGATGTATAAGGGCAATCCAGAGTTGTAGTCAGATATAGGGGTGGTTGACGTGAAACTCACGTTTCGACACAGTGTCGAGATCCCGAAGCGCAAGTGTTTCGAAACACTGCACCGAAGCATGATGTGAAACACCCAGGTCACGTGACTAAAGTGTTTCGAAACACTTGGTCATGTGACTAAAGCGATTCAAAGCATCGATCAGTTCAGAAGCGTTTCGAGACCTGGCGAATGCGCATTTGACTGACAGGGTCTGACAATTCTTCTGTCTGTTATGTCCTAGTGGACCGTGCGTGAGCATGTTGTAACTGAGCTTCAAATTACTTTTGGGTTCGAATCCCGACTTCTACAAATACTCTGAAATCATGATTTTATGTATTTTAATCATGTTACTGTTTTATTGTGTAGTCCAAATAGGATACAGCTGCTTATACACCATCAATACAGCATCGTTTTTGTAACACTGTAGAACAATAATTCATTTTTTACAGTACTCTGATGGTTGGGTTTAGGTTTTGGGTAGACATAAATAAAATACAATAAATGGGAAATTTAATGAATAATATAAACTTCTGATATATAAATATAACATTGTTAACTTCTGGCCACAACCATGTCTGATCTAGCAACAACCCTGTTTTATGACCAAAACAAGACATATTTATTAACAGTGTTTATTCGGATGTCAGACCAATGTTGAAACAAAACGATACAAGAACAAAGCATTTCAAACTGATATTAAAGCATTTCAAAAGAGCTGTCTCAGCCTGGATTCAAACCCAGTATGTCCACATGGTAGTTAGGAACCCTTACCGCTCCACTAAACCACTTGTAGGTTCAATTTACAAAATGGAGTTTAATACCTCAATTTGCTCAACTGTTCTTTGCTGACGCTGTTCCAGTGCAATACATAAAAAAGACCACTAGGTGTCACTGTAGAGTGGGGTTTCGAAACGTTTCGAAGCTTCGACACATGTGCTTAGACTGTTTCAGTGTTTCATGAAGCCTCGCATTGCCCACCACTAGGGACGGCTGACGTGAAACTGACGTTTCGACACAGTGTCGAGATCCCGAAGCGCAAGTGTTTCGAAACACTGCACCGAAGCATGATGCGAAACAATCAGGTCATGTGACTAAAGTGTTTCGAAACACTTGGTCATGTGACTAAAGCGATTCAAAGCATCGATCAGTTCAGAAGCGTTTCGAGACCTGGCGAATGTGCATTTGACTGACAGGGTCTGACAATTCTTCTGTCTGTTATGTCCTAGTGGACCGTGCGTGTGCATGTTGTAACTGAGCTTCAAATTACTTTTGGGTTCGAATCCCGACTTCTACAAATACTCTGAAATCATGATTTTATGTATTTTAATCATGTTACTGTTTTATGGTGTAGTCCAAATAGGATACAGCTGCTTATACACCATCAATACAGCATCGTTTTTGTAACACTGTAGAACAATAATTCATTTTTTACAGTACTCTGATGGTTGGGTTTAGGTTTTGGGTAGACATAAATAAAATACAATAAATAGGAAATTTAATGAATAATATAAATAATTATTGTTAAATTCTGGCCACAACCGTGTCTGATCTAGCAACAACCCTGTTTTATGACCAAAACAAGACATATTTATTCACAAAGTGTTTATTCGGATGTCAGACCAATGTTGAAACAAAACGATACAAGAACTGAGCATTTCAAACTGATATTAAAGCATTTCAAAAGAGCTGTCTCAGCCTGGATTCGAACCAAGTATGGTAGTCAGTCACATGGTAGTCAGCAACCCAAACCGCTCCACTAAATCACTTAACATTCAATATACAAAGTGGAGTTTAATACCTCAATTTGCTCAACTGTTCTTTGCTGACGCTGTTCCAGTGCAATACATAAAAATGACCACTAGGTGTCACCGTAGAGTGGGGTTTCGAAACGTTTCGAAGCTTCGACTCATTTGCTTCGACTGTTTCAGTGTTTTATGAAGCCTCGCTTTGCCCACCACTACCCACCACTAGTCAGATAGCAGGCAAATGGTCCATATAGTCAGTTTGTGAGCAGCTTCAGCTGTGTGTTTGCAGTCACTGGTGACTTGCATCAGGTGTGTGTGTGTGGCATGACTGAACATGTAGTCCATGAACATGGCAGATTTGTAGTTCATGTGGATAGGAGTGTGTTTACCAGCGATCTCTGGTTGTAGATCGCTGGTCATCGTGACAGATACACACATTAACAAGTTATTTAAAAAGCTTACACTCAAAAAATGGATTATGGCTTTAGTTAGTCCAAAGAATGTAACTATGTTTAAATTAAACAGTTCGCTTATGTTTGTTTATTAAAACCAAAAGAGTTGTGTTGGAAAAAAATAGATAAAGCTTTCAAATTTAAACAGCTCATTTAATTAAATTAAGGAAAGGGAGTTGTGTTTATTCTGCAGTACATTTTGGTCAATATCTGCACATGCGCAGTTTCAAAACAACACAGGAAGGAAGATTCAAACCACAACAATCACTCTCATTATATGGGAATCAAAAGATGAAGATTACAGTACAAATTGAGAAAGTGCACAGAATGTTTCCCCAATGTGATCACACAGGTGAGATTTTTCACTTTTTATGCATTTATATTGAGATTGTGACAAAATTTGAATCAATAATGTAACATACTTCCTTTTAATACCACGTTGTGTATAATGTTAACGTTATAGTATTGTTATGAAATTGCCATGTTACCTGTGTCTTTTTCACATTATATTATTGAACTTAACTAAATAGATTAAAGCTAAATTATGAATGTTATGTTGATTGAACTAAACAACATTACATTACCTTTATGTAACTAACTTAAGTTCACTAAAATAAATATTCTTTCTTTAAGGAACCTGTTGACATAAAAAAGTTAATTAAAGCCAATATATAATTTTTTTAAGTGTAGGCTGAAATTAGGTTTCTCTTATACCGGTCAAAAAATTGTTTTCCTTGTAAGGCCCGTAAGAAATTAGTAGAGAGTACATTCTTGTCTATAATTGATTATGGTGATTATCTATATGCATGCAGCTGCTACTCAGAAAACTAGATTCTGTTTATCATGCAGCAATAAGCTTCGTCACAGGTGCAGATTCACGGACGCATCACTATATTTTGTACGATTCCTTAGATTGATTCTCTTTATACTAAAGGAGAAAATTATATTTGTACTTATTTACTTTAAAGGTGGCGGTTCGTTCCGCTGTGGCGACCCCTGATTAATGGAGGGACTAAGCTGAAAAGAAAATGAATCAATGAATACTATAAAGGCTCTCTTAGGTAAACCACCTTTCTAGTTTTCTAATTTGCTAATAATTCACATAAATAACCAACACACTAGATTTGGTTCCTGTATTCGGTTAACAGTCCCAAGATCTTGATACACTTCCGACTGACTAGCTTTAGACATCTTCTGTATAACGTCTTAAAGGATATCTGTAATAGTTTTTTATGATTTGATCTTTTTTACGAATGGTGATTTTGTAATTTTGTGGTATTGTTTTCTGTGATTTTTATTTTTTTTGTGTGTTCATCCTGACCAGGTCTTACTGGAAGAAGAGAAAGTACTGTCTCAATGTGATCTCTTAGTAATTATTACTATTGTTAAATAATAATAATAATAATAATAATAGTAATAATTATAATAATAATAATCTTCTTTTGGTGTAACCTAAACATTTTGCACAAATTAATGACACTCCAAAATGTCATCCAGAGTTTTTGGTCAGAAGAAGTGACATCCCTTGGAGGAATCCACATGCTAAATATCAGTGCTTTATGGATGGTTATGACTTTTTATAACAGATGTAACAGAGTTGACCAGAACAAACCCAAAATGTATTTATTTTTATTACTGAAATTACATGTTTCATGCAAGTCTTTAATTATGTTAGTAGAGTAAACAGAATATAGAAAGTTATTATTTCTTGATAACAAGCTGAATGTATGATTCAGGTGTTCATAGTGAGAGTTTTTAACTTAATATTTTCAAGACAAAATGTTCTTAAATGCATATACCAACATTATTTTAGAGATGAATGGATATACTTGTGTCTTTATTTTTTAAGTTTTTGTTGCTGAAAAAATAACAGGTTTACCTATGAGATGCAGAATGTACCTGCAATCCTAGAATCACCCACATGCTAACTGTATAACCGTTACTCTTACCTTCTATAAAGTCTGACGGCGTGTAGACTTTACTGGCTTTAGTTTTTTCTCTACCATGGTTTGGAGCATTGAGGGCATGCAGTGCGCTTTCCACCACCTCGCCCAGCTCGTCCCTGCGGTCCTTCCTCACCGGCTTCTCCTCGGGGTGACGAGTCAGCCCCATTTCCAGCTGGTAGACACGCTGTAAGGTGAAGCTCTCAAAGGGCACCACAGCATACTCACTGGGAAGTCGCACACCAGTGTGTACCTCTGCCCGGCTCAGCTGGCTGCGTAGAAACTCCTGCAGGTCACTATGACTGTGGTCTTCAGCCACGTCACCCCCCATGCCCTTCCCAGTCGACTTCTCCAGAGAGTCCTGCATGCCCTTAAGCTGTTCGCTCCTTTCCTGGAGAGCTTCTTTGAGTTGAGCTATTTGTTTCTTCAAGCTGGCAATATGCTGCCTGTGCTGCTCTTCTCGCTCTTGTAGCAGGGCCTGGAACCCTTCCCGTCCCGCAGGGCCAACAGGGGCACCTCCAACCCCACCTGGCCTGCTTGGACCTCCTGCCAAAGCCATACCTCCAGCCCTGGGAAGGGGTTGCCCGGCCATCTGATCATCCGCATGGGGACTGCATGTGATGACATAAAGGAGGGAAAGACAACAGCAAACCACCACTAACAAAACACCTAGACGCGAGAGCCAGGCCAGCAGACCCCTGCGCAGCATCACAACTGGCAACCTCAACAACAAGACAGGTAGGAAGACGCAGTTCAGTAAAGTAGAGGCATCTCTTTGTACCATCAAAAACAAGGTAAAATATTAGCCGAAGGCCACCCACGTCAGAAGTCACCAGTGTACGTCTTTGATTAAAAAGAAGATGAACTGTTTGTGTTGTGTCTGTCCACTAAAGTCTCATATTTCCCAGGTGCAGACCACAAAGCAAGTTTTGTTCAAAACTTTACTGTCGATTCCCATTTCCCCAGCTTTTTAAACTTCAGCCTGGCTCTTCATCCACATACTTTGTCATGGGTCAAGTTATGGCCACTTCCTCCTCTTCTAGCTCTCTGTCCAGACAAATGAACCATTGGGCCAGTTCAGTAGCAACATGCGCGTATCTCCATCTGGTGAAAATTGCTCATTCTTCTCGGAGGTAGCGTGACAGACCCTTGGGAAAATGTCTGGAATGGATCCTCCATTCTACAGAGCTCCCAGTGACTCAAAAGAGAAAACCATTCATGGAAGGTTTAGCCATTAGACGTCTGTGGCAGCAGTCCATAAAGGGGAGTTTGGAGGCTGTTCATTTGTCATTCGTTCCTTTTAACTTTGTGTAACGGTCCAATGTTGTTGAAAAGACCAACATTGTCTTTTCCCAAAAGAGCTTTTTAGGTGGTCTCTATGAGTTCTCTTCATGTTTCATCATGTGTTGCTTCAGATCATCACAGAAATCACTAGGAAAAGGTGGAGAAAAGAGGAATTAATGGATCACATTCTGTAGAACCAGAGTTGTAGGTAGAAAAAGGTCTCCTATATGATAATAAGCACATTAATTCTGATAGCTTAGCATTATCATGCCATTATTCATTCATTTATTTTCTTTTTGGCTTACTCCCTTTTTTTAATCAGAGGTCGCCACAGCGGAATGAACCGCCAACTTATCCAGCATATGTTTTACGCAGCGGATGCCCTTCCAGCTGCAACCCAACATTGGAAAACACCCATACACTCTCATTCACATCACACACTATGGCCATTTTAGCTTATTCAATTCACCTAATGTGGGCTGCAGGGGGGCACAGTGGGTAGCACGTTCGCCTTACAGCAAGAAGGTCGCTGGTTCCTTCGGGTGCTCCGGTTTCCCCCACAAGTCCAAAGAGATGAGGTACAGGGCAATTGGGTAAGCCAAATTGTCCGTAGTGTATGTGTGTGAATGAGTGTGTATGGATGTTTCCCAGTAATGGGTTGCAGCTGGAAGGGCATATGCTGGATAAGTTGGTGGTTCATTCCGCTGTGGCGAGCCCACATTAATAAAATGACTAAGCAGAAAAGAAAATGAGTGATTGAATTCACCGATAGCACATGTCTTTGGACCGTGGGGGATACCAGAGCACCTGGAGGAAACCAAACACGGGGAGAACATGCAAACTCCACATAGAAATGCCAACCAACCCAGCCGGGGCTTAAAAAACAGCGACCTTCTTGCTGTGCGGCGATTGTGCTACCCACTGCACTGTGGCCCTATCATGCCATTAAGCAGACAAAAAATTTTTTAGATATTCCATTATGATGAGGTGAGGGCACAGGGTTCAAGTGAGTCTATCTAGTTTGCAAACACACCGTGTTTGTTTTAAAGTGACCTAAAGGTCTAAATTCAGGACCTATGCAGCCAGGCAAAGCATTCTGGGATGCCTCCAGTGCCAGAGAACAGTGCTGTCACTGATGTGTGAAAATAAGAGATGTGTGTTAAAAGCAGTCTAATGGGAACATGCCTGACAACTCACACGGGGAAAGAACAGCCGCACTGTAAGTCTGAGCAAACACACTCGAGAGGCACTGCATTCATAGACGTACACACAAGCAAAAACGTACATATGCACCCGGTCACAAACACATGTGCATCTGTGATCAAGGGCACACACAGGAACACTGTGTTAGCGAGTGAGAAGGCTGTGGTGGTAAAAGATACAAGGTATAAAAAGAGCGTAAAGACATGTAGGAATCTCTGAATATGTGCGAGTGCTTGTGTGAGAGTGTGTGTGAGCTGACTCACCACACAATTAGCTCTTTATGGGTTAGTGGGAGGCTTGATTTAATGAAAGGATTAGTTATGTTAGCGGTGAATACTGCACTGTATCAAGGAGAGTTGGCCACACACCAGCAGCGAGGAGGGGGATGTCTATTTATCTGAGACTGGCAGTCAAATATGGACTCTCGCAATTATTCAAACGCTCTATCTATCAGTTCACTCGCTCACCTATTCATTCTATAATTCATTTATTTATTCATCCAATAAATCATATATTGATTCACGTACTCTTTCATTTACTTACTCACTGATTCATTCAGTTTTTCAATCACTGACTAATTCTTTTCTTTTCTAATCTTCACAGTTTTTAGTGAGAAAGAAATTGTGAATGTCAGTTGGAATAAAGCAGTGTTGATACATTGCTTAACAGAAAAGTAGATTTAAATTGATTTATTTTGTTTTTATTGCATATCAATCCAGCACTGAATGAAGTCTGAATGAAATAAACTGAGTTGAAATGCTTTTATTGACGTTTCATTAATACCAACCGTTTGTATGAATGAGAATAAGAAGTGTGTAAATAAGAAGTAAGACTAATTCATTTAGTAACCTCTCTATATTTAACAATATTTTTTTT